>CAIGQQ010032394.1:3482868-3498026 GCA_903798035.1 Danio albolineatus
GTGTGTGTGTGTGTGTGTGTGTGTGTGTGTGTGTGTGTGTGTGTGTGTGTTATATACTCCTTATTCATTTTATCTGCAGTGAGGTTGGAATCAGGTCAGTACCGGTTATGTAAGGAGGTTTGCCGTCTTGGGTCATCAGTTCTGGATGGACTGGTTTTCACAGGTGAACCCTGGAAACATGTGTAATGCTGATCTTAGCCTTGTAAAAACAAAAGTAAATGGAATGCTTTCGATCATTACACAGTAACACACACACACACACCTCTCTGGTGATGCGCCTTTCAATGTAGGCCATGAACTGAGAGCTGAGGCTCACTGACTCCACCGCTCTGCGGCTCCGACCCTCCTCATCATCATCCTCAGCCGTACAGCTGTCAATGAAGTCTATCTGCTCCATCTCTGACTCCACTACAGAAAGACAAAACAACACTTAAAGGTCAGTTTAACTCAAACATCAAAACTGGGTGGGACATGATGAGTGAGAAGAGACGTATTGATATGATGAGAAGCTAAAGTGCTGATGCCATAAAATTGTTGATTCTTATTGGTGGATATGAGAAACCGCAAGCTTAAAGGGGCAGTTCACTCAAAAATGAAAGCACAACACAATATACTGTATTCTGATGACGGTGGAAACGACATAAATAGAAGGAGCAAACAACACTATGGCAAGCATTCTTCAGTATATCTTCCTTTGAGACTAACAGAAGAAAGCTAAGGAGAAGAATGAGCAAGTAATGGCAGAATTTCCAGTTTTGGATGAACTGCCCCTTTAACGTATTAATACAGAAACCCAAACACATCAAGTATGATTCCAGAGGGCTGTAAAAAACCCTGAAATGAACATTTTTCTCCATTTTAGAGTGTGATTTTATTGAAATCTGACTTGTGCCGTTGGTGACGTGAGTCCCCGTCCGGTGATCGTCTCGTTCTCGTCTCTGCTCTTTGGTGATTTCAGCCACTCTCAAAGGCAAGTCTGACAACTCATCTGAAGGCTTCATGAAGAGAAGGAAAGCAAAACTTTAATACAATCAGCAGTGCATTACTGATTAGATGCATGATCCAGTGAACTTGCACTTGCCTCGTTTCCAGACCACCTCTTGTCTCCGCTGTCCACACTGTTGAAGCCGGAGTCCAGAGCTCCGTACGGCCGGCCGGAGTACAGATCCTCCACACTGAAACAAACACGGCGTGTTACTTGAGGGTTAGAAACAAATCAAACACACAGAAATAGCCTGCTAGTCTGAACTAACTCTAAAACAACATCCAGAAAAGCTTACAAGACACTTTTTTTAACATTTATTTTGAGTTATACACTAGTTTTAATTTGATCTTGAATATTTGAAAAACAAATAATAATAATAATAATAATAATTACAACAACAACAACAACAACAACAATAATAATAATAACAATAACAACAACAACAATAATAATAATAATAACAACAATAATTTGTATTATTATATGCAATTTTGAAAGGTCAATTTAATTGTCATTTTTCTTTTACACCTTTAATTTTCTTTTTTATATTTATTTAAAAATGACAATTTGCATTACATGAACAACATTTATGTTTTATTTAATTTCATATTTTACCTTAAATTAGATTTTATTTTATTCTCTGCTTCACTAATTTTTGTTTAAAATTTCTATTGATTAATTTAATTAATTTATTGTTTTACTGTTTTATTTAACATTTTACTTTTAATTAAATAATTTATTTTTACATGAGGTTTTATTTTTAAATGTAGTTTTACTTGATATACTTTCACAATACATTTTATTCGAATTATATTTAATATTTTATATTCATAAACACATTATATTACATATTTGTTTTATTATATGATATTTTGCTTTATTTTACTTTATATTACTTATGATTATTTAATCTTATATATTTTTTGTAACTTTTATTTTATACTGTTTTATTTTGTTGGAATCTTTATACTTAAAACTGACAATTTACATTACATAAATGACATTTAAGTTTTATTTAATTTCATATTTTACTTTATATTAGGTTTTATTTTATTCTCCATTTTACTAACTTCATTTAAAATTTCTCAGGTTTAATTTAATTCAATTATTATTTAGTTTTAAACTATTAGTTTTATTTTAATATATTTTTGGTTTAATTAATTTATTTGATATTAGGTTTTATTTTTAATGTAGTTTTACTTTATATAATTTCACATTGCAATTTATTTGAACTATATTTAATATTTATAAATATATATTACTTATTTGCTTTATTATATGATATTTTGCTTTATTTTACTTACTTGATGTTATATATGGTCATTTCATTTTATAGTTTCTTCATAATTTGTATTTTATTTTATGCTGTTTTATTTTGTTAGACTCTTTAAATGGCAGAAATTTAAAAAATCTATAACTGAATCAATGTTTTTCGTGGCCTGGTTTGATCCAATAGTGATATAATAGTGGAAAATTCCCCCTCATTGATTTATTATTTTCATTTTAACTTATTTATTTGTTTGTTTTAATAGCCATTCCGCAAAATAAAAGTCTAATTACAACAGCACCAGACCTCTCCTCCTCTGTGAATATGTACATTGCATTAAACAACATTAAAATGTGAATATGTACATTGCATTAAACAACATTAAAATACACTGTAGCAGTTAGTACACACAATTTCTACCAAAAAAGAAGAAAAAAGGTGTTTGTCATTTGAGACGTCTGATCTCTACATCATCTGGTTTCACTGCAATGTCTCCTCTCCCCATACCTTCATTCCAATCAATGCAATCTCATTCTTTCATTGTGTTTTCCTGGCCTGTTATCGTCAGCATCTCCAGCTCTGTGCGTCCTCGGAGAGATTTGCTGATAAACAGCGGCTCACGTGGATGAGGGTGTGAATGAAATGTCAAAAGTAAAAGTTTGTTCTCACCAGGAGCCGAAGGGCAGCGGCCTTCTGTCATAGTCTGGAAGTTCTGACGCAGCTTTGCACGCCTCCATGTTCAGATATTTAAATATGTGGATCTTTCCCTTTATACAGATCTGGAAACACATCATACACATGATATTAAGGATGTACAACACTGAGCTTTGATTGACATTCTCCCTTTGTATGTGTCATCAGAGTGGTAAAAGCACCGCCCACTAGTAATGATCTCTGCCTCATTAGCATAAACCAGGGGTGTCCACACTCGGTCCTGGAGGGTCGGTGTCCTGCAAAATTTAGTTACAACCCCAATCAGACACACCTGGGCTATCTCACTAGGTTTTCTAGAAACATCCATGCAGGTGAAGTTGGAGCTTAATTCTGCAGGACACCGGCCCTCCAGGACTGAGTTTGGACAGCCCTGGCATAAACCATACCTGCATGTTATTTCCGGGAGTCTCCCGTACTTCAGACCCATCTCCCGCCACCCTCCCGTTTTATTATTTCTTATGACTTATGAAAAGTCATTTCACCCTGCCCCCGGTCCTCAGCTTTTTAGTACAGTCTGTAACACCCCAGGGGTCACCAACTTTGGTGTAGTACCCAATCGCATCGGCTGCCCGAAACCCGGTACAAAGTACAACTAACACAACAGTAGCTACTAACCCGGTCCTCAACTGTTTTTCCAGACAAACACACACAGCGACCACACCCCCACCCCCACCTCGGTCTCTCAGAATTTCAGAGAAAAATGTTGGCATGTATGGCATCAACAGCCCTGAGTGAGAAGCAGCTGTCTGCCATTAGTTTTGACCAACTGAAGAAAATGTCAGCAAATAAGTAAGGGATAATCAACGGCTTGCAGTGCGTTAAAGGATTTTAATGCACGACGTGGAGGCTAAGGACCACACGACGCACAGCGGAATGTGGTCGCCTCCGCGAAGTTCCAGCTTATTCCATGGTCATTTGCCAAGGTAGGCCTAAGTTTAAAATAGTTTTGCTGTTTGCAGAGCAATATTTGTCCGATTTTTTTTTTGTCAGTTTTTACATGTTAGATATTCTAGTCCTTCCACTGAATCAGCTGTGACAGGCTGATAGGCAGGCAGAGAGATAGAGAGAGCGTGTGTGTGCTGTTTATATCTGCTAATATTATTAAGATGCGATTTCAGTCTGATCACAATTGGACAAATAAGACATTCCCAGTCACACGTTTCTTTTTTCTACCACTTCTCTGACGAGGGAGGATCTGTATAATAGCTTTTTTTCCCCTTAACATTACCTTTAATACTGCGAAAGCTGGCATACCTACAGTATAGAAGAATTTCCGCGATTTATATTTCATTTAGTCTTTGAAGCAGCCAAAGTCTATTTCAGAAATCTCTGCTGTTAAATATAGGTGAATTTTGCATAATGAAAAAACATATCAGGACAGGTAGGAGAACATTCTGCCTTATTTATCTTCTTTAAAATAAAAGCAATCAGCCAAACACACGGGATCAGTGTGATATAATATTATTTACGGTCATAAATTATGAAACTTATCTCTGTGATCTGCCAAAAAATACCGGAGATTCTCTGGACGACATTAAGCTTCGCTCGGGGGGAGCTGTTTGCGGAGCTGCCCGTGACCGCCTGGAGCTTCCAACATTTTTAAATACGCGGTTTTCTTACACACAAACTGCCGATTTGACTTTAAAATAACTACATTCTCGCTTGAAAAACTCTTAAAACTTGATTTTGTGCCATAGTTGATGAGTATTTTCCTAATTTTGCAGATTTCCCGTCCGCTATTAACAGCCCTCATCGGTTTCATGCGCAGCAAATGCGAGTTGCTTCAGTAAATGTAAACGTTTGGGAGAACCGCAATTATTTCCAACTGTGATCAAAACTGACTGGAACTACCTGTGTGTTTCAACGAAAATAGTGCACACCCTCCAGCCAATCAGAATCAAGAATTTCAACAGACCATGGAATAAGAGGATTATAATTACAGAGTTTTAGATGAAGCACAAATGAACAGCGACAGGAGACTCGATAGACTGACGCATTCTGAGACTTCACATTTTTACAAAGATAACGATAGTCCTGTTTTGAATCTGATGCAGTCAACAAATTGTGCTGTATTGATGCGAGTATCCGCAGCTGTATCCCTTCTAGACTTTCCCGAATTTTAAGAATAACTAAAGACCACAATTTTAGCTCAAAACTCTGTATAATGACCTGCACTTACAGGCCCATGGCCAGGGAGGGGGTTCAGGTGGTTCGAAAGACCCAACCCTTCACTGACAAAGATCCAGTATTTGTCCCATACATGAGCTCATGTGTCCTATTTTGATTGCCATCATAAATTATCAAAATAACCCATCAAAAAAGGCTTTACGACTAAGCGGAATCTGATGCAAGTAAAGTCAACTTTCACTGTATTGATGTTAAATAGAGACAAATTTTACAAGCAACTTTTATTTTAAATCTTGGGACTTTATTCTTGAAAGAAAAAAATGACCAATAAAAAGTTGTGAAGCACCAAAGGCGACCCATATTAAACTTACTTTTAATGCTTATTAGGCTATTGTTGCTATAAATTAATTTTCAAAAGGAACTTTTTTTGCAAGAGAGGCGAGAACAATCATGAAGCTCTACATTATTATTATTATTATTATTATTATTATTATTATTATTATTATTCAGATGCCCAAATTATAACTGAGGAAAGTTGACTGTGCTGGCCAGTTTGTTATTTGCCTAACCGTACGTTCACACCGAAGGCGGCGAGAGCGTCAAAGTAGCTGGAAGTCATTCATTTTCAATGGGAGCTGGTTGCGATAAGCGGCGAGAAGCAGCACGGCGCGTCTTCGGCGGTGTGGGCATCGAAAAGAGTTGAAATCAAGTCAACTTTATGGTAATGAGCTATGACGCGGTTCGGCGGCAAGCTATCAGCATGTAGAAGTCCACCGCTTGAGACGAGTCCAGAGAACACGGTCACTGTGAACTTGTTCCCAAGGGTTTTAATATTGTGGTCGCCGGATTTATTTAAAATGTTTTCTTACAGGGATATACATTAAAAAATGTTAGTGGCGAGTTACTGATGTGCATTAATGTTGTTATATTTTCTTTAAAAAAGCAGGAATTTCATGCGACAGTACAAATCAGTATCGCTGCTTCAGGATATTTCAGACATATGGACACATAATAGACGACTTAAACATCCTGATGTTCCATTGTTAAATTAATCTGATAAAAAGTGGGCAACATTTTCATGCTAGAAAGCATATTTTATGTGGAAATGTCAGTGATTTGCTGATAATGCTGCAGCGGCTCCTTTAAATACGAGATCAGTGTAGCGAATGTTGACGCTCTCGTCGCTGGAGCTCTGAAGGCAGACAGCGTTGGTGACAGGACGGTTAGAGCGAACTTTGACGCTCTCACCGCCTTAAGTGTGAACGTACGGTAATAACTGACAGTAGACTAGTTTTTAAATTTAAAACTTCAACAGATTCCTGTCCCTCCCTAGTGAAATATGATGTATTTTTCATATTTCTTTATTATAAATCTTTAGAAAATGTGGGTAACCCTAACCCTAAGCTAATCCAGCAAAAAAAGTGCTTAAAATGTCACTAAAACACAGTATTTAAACCTCATAATTAAATTAAAAATGAGTTTAATAAATACAAAAGGTCCACTTTTTGAGAAAAAAAAAAGAACCACCCCTTTCACCAGGCAGGCTGTGGGCCTGATTTAATCCTAGCATTTGACTTTATTGTGATCAATTGTGCAATAAGCGAAAGCTGTTTTCACCTGTGCAGGTGGGCTCTGCAGAGGATTGTTGTCCAGAATGATGCTCTGAAGGTGTCTGAGATTGCGATAACACACTGGGATTGACGTCACCTTATTACAGGAGAAATCCAGCCGCACCAACGGCAGCTCCGCCAGCTCTGCAAAGCAGGAAAAACACACACACATGACAGAACTGAATACAATAAAAAGCTCACTCGTTTCAGTGCATGGGGTGTGTTAGGACTGGACAATTTTAAGTGGTTCATTCAATATTGCTAAAATACATACTGTGATTTATTGGAGTGAAATAGCCCAAGCTTTAAAATTATTTTCTAAATGAAAGATATATCACAATCTAATTACTTGCTGCTGTTGGTTAACTGTGTGCTGTGTTTCTTTTAAAAACTATGAAGTATATTTATTGTTTGCTTTTCTTTCTCTTTAAATTAGGACTGTGCGATTAATCGAAATTGAATTTGAAACATTGCGATTAGCTAATGCAAGAGTGTCCAAACTTGGTCCTGGAGGGACGGCAAATCAAATCGAAATCGCAATATGTCAAATAAACCTGTTAAATATTTTCCCCAAATCGCACAGCCCTAATTTAAATATCTGAACAGTCATCCTTACTTTCTTATGCTACCATTTTAAAATAAAAAAGTACGACAATCACCAAAAAGTGGCTTATTCAGTACTGAATTTTATTTTTTTCTTCTTCTCCATATTCTGTATTTTATTTCTGGCGTTTTGTAAGTGTGGGACAGGTCTAGCAAAAAATAAATAAAAAATAAAATTCACTGGCCTGACATCCATTGTGTTTACTAGCAGGGCTAGCAAAATCTTCATTTCCAAATTTCAACAGTCAAAATGACCAATTGTACCTCATCCCAAGTGGGAAAAACTACTAACAATGGAGAATTAGAGGTGTGAACCTACACTGGTCTCGCGGTTCAGTTCGGTTACGATTATCATGCCATCGATTTGGTTTAATTGGATATCTCAGTGCATCACGGTGCATTGACGATGCTTTCCATACACAGTTTTATATTTTCTTCACGTCACAATAATTCTTGTATTAAAATGTATAAAAATATTTATATCCTATTTGTAATACAATTATGTCCCTTAATACAAACAGTCAGATATATGAACTGTACCTTTAAAAACTCACGTACATGCACATAACAACATACCAGCATTTAAAGCAAATAAACAAATATAAATATCCCGCTGGCTTTCTGAGCCTTGTCTAGTAAGTTCGTTGTTACACTCCTGTGATTGGTCAAGCGCTCAACAGGAAGGGTTGCGATTGGCTCTAACGCTCTGGTGCTGTTCACTGATGATAAACACTGATAAACGGCAGCGGCCCATGATCCATGATAGACGTGTAACCGCCGAGAGGAGAGGAAAAGTCACGCCAGCAGGTCAGATGGGCCAGAGAGAGAGTAAAGGAGTACTTTCATTTTCTCAATGGCAGTGAAATAGGGGCTTCTGCTGTAACTGTCAGTGAAAGTCCAGCAAACACACACGCTGTAAAATTGAGCAGTTTCTGAGTTTTTAAGTAGTTGGAGCGTTGTAAATACTCGATCTTGCCTTCCTCGCCATAGTAAGCTACGGAGACATATCGCAAATGAGATAAATTACGTCAGTACATAATAACCGGTTACGATCTATTACTGAACCAATACCGAATTGTCCGCGTCTGCAATTATGACACCCTTATCGAGAATGCATGATTATATATAGCAAAAACTGTCATTGTAATGGAAGTAAACGGGGCAAATACAGTCCCAAACATAACGAAAGGGTAGTCAATATGCCCAGAGTGTATTGTTGAAATCTCCAAATATGTCTCAAAATAAGATTTGCCATCAATAATCATCCCCTTTGCTGAAACACAGAGAAAGCGGTGACCTAATTAAGACTCAAAGTCACCCCAGAGTGGATGAAAACATCCCCGACAGCACACAAGGGTTAAATCTAAAGTAGAGAATCAAATTGCATTCAATGTAAACCTGCAGACTGTTTTCCTGTGAGGGGTTGGGTTTTGGGCTAGATTTAAGGTAGGGGGAGATAACAGAGTTTATGAAGTATAAACATCATTACATCTATGGGAAGTCCCCACAATGTGCGTGTGTGTGTGTGTGTATGTCTGACCAGGTGGCAGGCGGACGAGGTGGTTTCTGCGGATGTTGAGGTCGCGCAGAGCTTCCAGCTGACCGATCTGTGGAGGAAGCGTCTGGATCTCATTACAGCTGACGTCCTGGAGAAGACGGAGAGGATTGATCAGTGATGTGCAGAGCGAGAGGAACTGTGCAGATTACGGCTACACAATATATTAGGGGTGTCCAAACCCTCGAGGGCCGGTGTCCTGGAGAGTTTAGCTCCAACTTGCTTTAACACACCTGCCAGGAAGTTTGTAGTATATCTAGTAAGAGCTTGATTAGCTGGTTCAGGTGTGTTTGATTAGGCTTGGCGCTAAACTCTCCAGGACACCGGTCCTCGAGGACCAAGTTTGGACACCCATGCAATATATCATTTCAGCATGCACATTGCACATTCACAATAGTCACAATCGCAAGATATGCAACGTCTTAGTTGACCAGGAGCTACAGAATTGTTTTAAATTACTGTATTTATATGCAATTGATATGATTTCTGCCAAAAAAATAACATTGTTCATTTTTTTCTTAAGATTTTTCTCGTTTTTTGTCCAAATATCAACATTTCAAAAGCAAACACAAGATTATTTTACTTACTCCACTGGCAGATAATTGTACCGAGAGGAACCGTGCAGATTATGGCCACACAATATATTAGGGGTCTCCAAACCCTCGAGGGCCGGTGTCCCAGAGAGTTTAGCTCCAACTTGCTTCAACAAACCTGCCAGACCGTTTCTAGTATATCTAGTAAGAGCTTGATTAGCTGGTTCAGGTGTGTTTGACTAGGCTTGGAGCTAAACTCTCCAGAACACCGGCCCTCGAGGACCGAGTTTGGACACCCCTGCAATGTATCATTTCAGCATGCACATTGCACATTGACAATAGTCACATCGCAAGATATGCAACGTCTTAGTTGACCAGGAGCTACAGAATTGTATTAAATTAATGTATTTATATGCAATTGATATGATTTCTGCAAAAAAAAAATAACATTGTTCATTTTTTTCTTAATATTTTTCTTGTTTCTTGTCCAAATATCAACATTTCAAAGCAAACACAAGATTATTTTACTTACTCTACTGGCAGATAATTGTACCCAGAGGAACCATGCAGGTTATGGCTACACAATATATTAGGGGTGTCCAAACCCTCGAGGCCTGGTGTCCTGAAGAGTTTAGCTCCAACTTGCTTCAACACACCTGCCAGGAAGTTTCTAGTATATCTAGTAAGAGCTTGATTAGCTGGTTCAGGTGTGTTTGACTAGGGTTGGAGCTAAACTCTCCATGACAGCGGCCAATGAGGACCAAGTTTGGACACCCCTGCAATATATCATTTCAGCATGCACATTGCACATTCACAATAGTCACATCGCAAGATATGCAACATCTTAGTTGACCAGGAGCCACAGAATTGTATTAAATTACTGTATTTATATGGAACTGATATGATTTATGCAAACAAAAATTAACATTCTTCATTTTTTTCTTAAGATTTTTCTCGTTTCTTGTCCAAATATCAACATTTCAAAGCAAACACAAGATTATTTTACTTACTCCACTGGCAGATAATTGTACTTATGAACTGATTTTAACTTATTTCTTCTGAAAAGTTGAAAACAAAATAACAATTTTTATTTGATTTAAGAATTTAGACAGTTGGGCTACAAATGAGACAAAGTAAAGTAAGAAAAACATTGTCGCAGTATGAATACTCAATTTCTGTAGCTGAATACTGCTACGACTTCCTAGAAAACCATCAGATAGACCTATTCACGTCATTTCCAGTAATGATGTACAATATGCAGTGCAATTAATGTATATAAACAGAGGTTCTAGTACTCTTGTAAATATGTGCATGTATAAATAACTCCAGCAGGTAGATGATTAAGCATCTGTAGCATCAGTTATGTGTGTACATTTGCATATATGTATTCATATTTGACGTTTATTTATTATTATTTGCTGGCATGGTGTGTGTATTAAAACAAAAATAGAGCCATTCAAACTATCTTGTGATACTGTATTCATGTCGCAATATTTAATTAAAATCTTGCAATATCAGAGTAGAGATTGACAGTGGAGATGCTCCACACACCAGTTCAGTGAGCTGTCTGAGTTTGCCCAGATCCTCCGGCAGAGACACCAGCTTGTTATTGCAGGCGATCAGCACTTTAAGAGGCAGCCGGCACAGGTGAGCGGGAAGAGTCGACAACTGGTTACGACTGCATGGAAAAAACAAGATGAAAATATGAGTGGCACTTTTATGTGGAAAAACAAACAACTTGTAGCTGCTAAATAAATGTAGGTGATTTCTCACATAATTTTTTTTTATTTAAAGGGATAGTTCACCCCCTCAAAAAAATGAAAATTCTCCGTTTACTCACCCTTAAAGGGCCATGAAACACCAAAACACATTTTTTGGGCTGTTGACAGTCATATATGTGTCCCACGCTGCTATAAACACTATTAGGACACATATAATTGAGTAAAAAGTGAAAATTGGTTGTTTTTGCGTTATTTCGAGCAAATTCGTTCTTCCGGTTTGAAACGAATTTTTGTGGCTGCGTCACGCCGTTGAGGTCTTTGCATATGGTCCAGCGTGGACAGTGGACGTCTCTCCCGGAAGCAAACAAATTGACGTCAGTCAGCGTGCGGCATTAATTCATGACATGGCCTTTGTTCAAACCAATCAGAGCGCTCTATTGTGTATGACGCGTAGCTTCATCAATATGCATGAACTACATATACAGGAAGTGTTTACCTGTGACAAGTTTCAAACGGCAGAGAGACGCTACGTTTTGTCGCCAGCCGAGAGGATTGGTTCGTCGGTGTTGCGTTGATAAATGTGCCGCAACAAAGTATTTGTTTCCATTTCCCCGAGATGAGAGTAAAGCTCGCGTGTGGACCCAAGCAGTTTAGTGGTGTTTGTTTGTTGATGAAGATGGCAAAGTTAGTTGGTTTCGTCTGCAATACTCTTTCAGTGTTTAAAGACAGACCTTAGCCAAATGATTAGAAGTGTTGCTGAGTTTACAGCACGTTAATATCACTACAGTATTATAGACTGAAGAATCCGTGTAAAGTGTAAACATCTTAATCAAACGATTACTGTCGTGTAGATTTTTCGCCGCATTTAGTGACAGATTAGTCTATACACACGGCTTTCTGACGCTACCTACCGAGTGCATTTAGTTACCGAGAAATGCAGGATTTATTTTCCTGAAATATGCCGTGCGTTTCAAATACTCCATTAAATATGCACTCCTTCAGCAGTTACTCACCTTTAATATCTGGTTTGTCACGGGGGACACGCAGGAAATGTTCAGGAATAAACGTTAAAGTGCCAAACTGCAGTTAAAGTCCACGAATTAATAATTTGGCAAATAATTAGATGACTGAAGTCCATGTGAACATAGTCCCAGTCTTTCTCACCCTGCGTCTGTGTCAATGGTCTGTGTGTGTGTGGGTTTGAAAGTCAGCGCGTGCACAAATGGAAACTCCCATTTATATGCAAAACCTTCCCTCTTTCCCTCCCCCGACACTCCTACCTAAACCGAGCTGGACACACCCACTTTCCTGAGCTTTTACAGACTGTAGGTGTGAAAACACCACGCTGAGACTGGGGGGTTTCGTGGCCCTTTAAGTGGTTACAAACACATTCATTGATTCATTTTCCTTCAGCTTAGTCCCTTATTTATCAGGGGTTGCCACTGCGGAATGAACCACCAACTATTCCAGCATATGTTTTACACAGCGGATGCCCTTCCAGCCGCAACCCAGTACTGGGAAACACCCATACACTCTCACATTCACACACACACAATTTAGTTTATTCAATTCACCTATAGCGCATGTGTTTGCACTGTGGGGAAGGAAACCCATGCCAACAGGGGGAGAACATGCAAACTCCACACAGAAATGACAACTGGCCCAGCCAGGACTCGAACCAGCGACCTTCTTGCTGTGAGGCGACAGTGCTAACCACTGAGCTACCGTGCCGCCCGGTTCCAAACATAAAAGAAGATATTTTGACGAAAGCTGAAAACTAGTACTTTGATTGTAAGAAAAACAAATACTATGGAAGTCAATGGTTATAGGTTTACAGCTTTCTTCAAAATATCTTCTTCAGTGTTCAACAGAAAACAAGGATCTAAAACAGGTTTGGAACAAATACAAAGAGAGCAAATGATGCCAGAATATTGATTTTTTGGGTGAGCTATCCCTTGTATGTCATGTGAGCTTTATTGCCTATCTTCATGGCAAAAACTATTCAGAATTAGGGCTGTGCAATATAGACAAAATAATTATATTGCGATTTTTTTGAACGAATATACAAGTGCATAACAAAACATTTCACAATGAAATAACATAGTATTAAGTTTAATAAATAAAACTGTCTTTAAAACAGACAACATAAAATAAATGAAGATGAACTAACCTCAGCTCTAGTTAAACACATACTGTACACAGTAGTGCTTGATAAACAAAACTGTAATAAATTGTCTTAAAAACAGACAACATGAAGAAATAAAGATGAACGAACCTCAATTCCAGTCTGAACAATAAATAAAAACTAACATAAATCAAAACCGCCTATTCGGTTCTCCCGCTCAACTTCGTCATGCGCAGAGTGAGCTCTGATTGGTTAACATCTTTCTCCCGCTCAGCTCAGCTGTAATTGCCCGGTGTGCTGCGTCAGCTCTGATTGGTTAACATATTAAAACCATGCGCACAAAAACGTGAACAAAAATTTAAATAAATTATTAGATAAATTGCAGCCTTACGCTGTTTAGAAATTGCATGTGCTTAAATCATGTGCTTTTGTATAGATTTCGATTAATTGCACAGCCTTATTCAGAATATGACAAATATAGTAAACACACCAACCATTCAAACAAACAAACAATTAATTTATTTACATCTATTTCGATAGGTTAATATATAATAAAATCTCTACAACTTTTTCTAGCACAAATTTACTGAATAATTCTTTAAGTGAGTCCACTTCATAATAAAAGTCTTCAACGAATAAACGCAGGACAGTCTAATAAAATATGCTTCCAGGTGATTTCTCACATTGTTCAAGTTGTTAATCGGCTAAATAAGGCTTTCATTGAATTATTTCATTTCAAAAAGCTTAAATAAAACATATAAAACTTATGTGAGCCTGATCCAATGCCAGTTATAAAGGTCCATTTTGAAAAATCGAGATTTATTTATTACTTGAAAGCTGAATAAATAATGATTCCTCTGATGTATAGTTTGTTAGGATATTAGGACATTGTTAGGACATTGTTTGGCTGAGATGCAACTATTAGAAAATCTGGAATCTTGAGTGAAAAATACCTTTAAATGTTGCTCAAATCAAGATCGTAGCAATGCATATGACTCACTTAAAATTAAACTGTGGCATTTTTACTGTTTGAACACACAAATTGTCTTCACAGAATAAGATAATATAAAAATATACAAATATTTTTACATAATATACATTTTTATACTTTTAATATATCATTTCTGGCATAAAAAATTGTTAATTTTGAGTCTTTTATTGTTGGCAATTCCTACAAATATACCCATGCAACTTTGTGGCCCGGGATCAAATTATATTTAAGCGAGTTGCATTATTTCTGTTTTGAGATTCAGTGGCAGAATTTCTGAAAATAAACCAGAAATGTATCGTCTTCCAGGAAATGTCATGAGTCAGAGCTCTTAAAGTAATGACACCTCACACATTTCTAAAACAGTAAACAATAGGTCATCATGTCTGAAACACAAACACTGCATGGGCTGGAGACTGTTCAAATACCTAACCTTACATGATGCTTTTACACTAAACACTTCTAATGAACACTTGCTGAGCACTAACTGTCAGTAAAATATGGCTGTGGTGAGCTACTAAGTCAATCACAATGAGCTGCTTGCCGGCATCTGTAAGTTTTTTATTTTGATTTTGGAATTCCAAAATAATGCATGGGTTAAAATTTTAGGATTTCATCAGAGCAGTGGTAAAAAAAAAAATCAGTCAAAAAGGTCAATTCTGCAGTGACTAAGATTTTCAACATGAATCGTTATTCTCTCTTCAGTCTGACCTTAGTTTTTAACAGCAGATGGACTTGAATTAGCCTAGAGTGCCAACTGTTAAAAACTAGCCTAGAGTGGCACCACCTGACGTTAAAAACTAGCCTAGAGCGGAACCCGGTGATAAAGACTAGGCTAGAGCACCACCTGATGTAAAAACTAGCCTAGAACGGCACCTGATGTTAAAAACTAGCCTAGAGTGGCACCAGATGTTAAAAACTAGCCTAGAG
>CAIGQQ010032394.1:3498036-3541991 GCA_903798035.1 Danio albolineatus
GAGTGGCACCAGATGTTAAAAACTAGCCTAGAGCGGAACCCGATGATAAATACTAGCCTAGAGCGGAACCCGATGATAAATACTAGCCTAGAGCACCACCTGATGTTAAAAACCTAGAGTGGCACCAAATGTTTAAAACTAACCTAGAGTGGCACCGGATGTTAAGAGCTAGCCTAAAGCGCCAGCCAATATTAAAAACTAGCCTAGAGCCCCATCTGCTTTTAAAAACTAGCCTAGAGCTGAACCCATTGATAAAGACTAGCCTAGAGCACCACCAAATGTTAAAAAATAGCCTAGAGTGGAACCCAATGATAAAAACTAGAGCACTAGAGCACCATCTGTTGTAATAAACTAGCCTAGAGTGTTACTCCAAATTGATTCAAGAAAGAATAGATATGAATTGTGAACATTTCAGAATCTATGTAGAGTCGATTTCTCCAACTATTTTTTGCCACAGCTTAATATATTAAATCTAAATATGAAATCCAAAAACACATACATACATACATACAAAGCATTTTCAATTTCAGCTAGAACGTTGTTAAAATCACCACATAATCACAGATTACTTTAGTGTGAAGTGTTCTGTTCTGAATGTTGTGTGTGTGTGTGTGCGCGCATGACCTGATGTTCAGGTAGGTGAGCGACTGCAGGTTGATCAGACTTTCTGGTAGTGAACGCAGACAGTTCTGGTACAGGTTCAGATTCTCCAGCGACACGAACATGCAAACCTCCACCGGCAGCTCCGTCAACCTGTTTCGAGATAGATCTGAGAGGAGATGGAGGGCAGATAAAAGAGAGAGAAAGATGGAGAAAAAAAAAAGACAATGAGAAACGCATGTCTGGCAGGAGAGACGAGCTGCACACCTGTGTTTAGTTTCACTCATGTAAAAGTGTGTTTGATGTGCAGTGTCAGAAAACCCTCTAGATCAGAATCAGACAAAATACTGGTTATTGATCTTAAAGGGTCTGAAGTAGAAGCTAGAAGAGATCATCATTTTTGCAAAAAAAAAATTACATTAAATTAAATAAATTCTGTCTTCATCAACCTAATCTGAATATTGGTAAGCGGTAGCCATTGACCTTCACAGGTTTTTTGGTAGGGCTGCACGATATTGGAAAAATCTGACATTGTAATATTTAGTTTACCAGGATAATAAGATTCTGACGGTATGATAACCTTGGATAAAAATATCACGGTTTCACGATACTGTGATTCCTGCTCTAAAATATATTATTTTTTTAAATGTCTGGGTAAAAAAAAACACAACTTTTTCCCCTTTGAACACAATGTATTTTATTTTTTGAAAGATTTTTAATATTTTGGAGCCGTAAACATGTCAGGCTAAATAAGTACAATGAATCAATGACTTCTGCTGTTTTCATTAGTTTCAAAAACACAGATTTCTTTACAATTTAAAACGGCATCTTTGGATATTTTTTCTGCTGGAGATGCTGTTGTCCTAAAAAACTAAAATAAAATTATTAAAAAAAGAGAATAAAATAATACCTTAGGAACGGTATTACAGAAAATTTTGGCGGTATGAAAACCTTGACTTTTCCAAACCGCGGTATACCTTGAAAAAGGTTATCATCCCATGCCTATATATAATGCGATATGAATATAATTTTAGCAGATGATTTGAATAGCTCTATTTGAAATGATTTAATTCGTTTAGATCGACTGGGATGATCAAGACTTTTTGTGTGCAGTGCATCCGCATAAAATAAAATAACAAGCAGATATAAAAACAACAGAGAGCAATTGCATGCAAATTTCAACCTTGCCATGAAAAAAAATAATAAAGTTTCTATGTTTTTTGTGCAAGAAAGTATTTTACAGTACTTTAAAAATACTCAAAAAAATATCTGTCACTATTTTAAACAATTTATATGATGTACCAAATTCACACAAGTGGCAATTTCACATCTGTCCCATCCATAGCGCAGAGGTGTCACATCCATAACAATTATTTTCCCTCATAGATGCAATAATGTGAAATAAAATAAAATCAATCATGTTTGTTCTATAGTGGGCTAGGCATGGGCCGGTATAAGATTCTGACAGTATGATAACCTTGGATAAAAATATCACGGTTTCACGGTATTGTGATTACTGTTCTAAAATATATTCTTTTAAAATGTCTGGGTAAAAAAAAAAAAACCTTTTTTCCTTATTGATGACAAAATATTTTATTTTGAGAAACATTTAAAGTATTTTGGGGCAGTAAACATGTCAGGCTAAACGATTCAAGTGAATCATGTCGTTTTAATTATTGTTATTTCTTTTGGGTTGTGCAGTTTAATTCACAGAATTTCTACAAAATTTGTTGTATGCTCTAAACTTGCATACTTTGTCACATCCATAACGCATGATTATTTTCCTCATTTAAAGTACAAAACATGTTAACAGATCGACATTTTTCGAATCTCATAACTCTGTGGTTATTTTTTTTGGAAAATATAAACAGTTGCGTCAATATAATGTTAACATTTACTTTCTATGTGAATTTGCGTTTTGAGTTTTTACTGCAATTGTCACATCCATAACGCTGGAATTGCTCCAGAGTGAAAATAAGAGTAAAACAAACAGCGCTTTAAGGTTTTTTGAGAATACTAACAGTATTCAAAATACAAAAATTGAACAATTAAATGCAAAATATGGTCATTGTTTTATAATTAAATAAAAATAAAAATTAATAATGGGCGCCACGGTGGCGTAGTGAGTAGCACGTTCGCCTCACAGCAAGAAGGTCGCTGGTTCGAGCCTCGGCTGGGTCAGTTGGCATTTCTGTGTGAAGTTTGCATGTTCTCCCCTTGGTTGTGTGGGTTTCCTCCGGGTGCTCCGGTTTCCCCACAAGTCCAAAGACATGTGGTATAGGTGAATTGGGTAGGCTAAATTGTCTGTAGTGTATGAGTGTGAATAAGTGTGTATGGATGTTTCCCAGAGATGGGTTGCAGCTGGAAGGGCATCAGCTGTGTAAAACAAATGCTGGATAAGTTGGCGGTTCATTCCGCTGTGGCGACCCTGGATTAATAAAGGGACTAAGCCGAAAAGAAAATGAATGAATGAAAAATTAATAATATCTTCTTCCTTTTTTAAACTTTAATAAATAATTTAATCCTGCGATGTGACAATTGCAGTATAGTCGTTAGATAGAAACAAGATCAATTAAATATCATGTTTAACAACTATAGTGAGACGCCATCCAGCCGTACATCCTTGATAAACTGTCCCACGTGCACTGCTCTCTGGGGTTTTGTGCTCAAAGCACCCGCTGACTGCCTGGAGTTCAGACGTGCACATATGCTAGAGTGCATGACAGAGTGTGTGTGGTCACGTGATGTGCGTTTTCAGTGGTTTAGTGTGGACGGAGGGCTTTTCAGAAATGCTTGATGAAACCGGTGTGGGTGTGGATCATTTTCGTTCTAAAATACCATTTTAAAACTGAGACATATTAGGGTAAACGTGGCCTGAGTGTGTATTTTTCACAAGCGGCTTGCTGCTGCGACGGGGGAGGGGCGGAGGATTGCGATGCCTGCTCAGCATCATGATGTCTATCGGCCATCAATTAACCCAACCCTAATGCATACATTTAATAATGTTTTATTTAATGATGGCACCAAACTCCCAATGCTAATATATTGGCATTTTGTTAACAGTTCTGTCAAATCAAATAAAGTGAACAGTACAGTATTTTTAGAATTATTAGTATTACACCTTTGTCTTTTTGCTGTTTGAGCTACAAACTATTATTTTTTCAATAGTCATTTTCAAGTAATTATTTTAGCAAATACGCTTTTTAAATTTATTTCCACTTGAATTTATTTCCTATTTCCAATTAGTTTTTCAATTAATTATTTCTAACTTATTAAACATATAAATGTTATTGTTATGCATGCATTAATCGCCTTTAAATGAAATATCCCAGGTTTATAAAAGTCATCAACCATCCTGCTCATTAAGATATTGACATAATTAAATAAATCAATCAGTAATGTAATATGAATCACAGAGAACCACAATGTGTTGACTTGACACTGATTTCTCATTTGCTCCAGATCAGTTAAGTCAGATTCATAATGTTAAATGTGCACTTGAAACTAATACTTAATATATATTTATGGATACTGGCTCAATTCCTGTCCAGCACCAGTCACTATACCCGCAGTATTGACTTCGCTCTACCAACATATTTGACAATAACTATTTCAACATACTGTCTCTTTAACAGTCAAAGTCTCATTGCACTGAACTCTTCATTTATTTGCACTCCCCTTGCTATGTGCCCTTATTTGTATATAGTCTAGTATTTTAGTATTTTTCTCTTCAATTTTACTGAAATGATTTGCATTTATTTGTATATTTACATCCCTCTATTAGCGTTTTTGCTATCTGTGAGCACCAATGGTCTGAAACTGACATTTTAATTCTCTGTGTATCTGTACATCTAGTAGAACAGACAATAAAGCTGACATTGACTATACTATAGCATTGATACCAACAGAAATACAAGTAGCTCTTGCTATTTGCATGAACAGACTCAGACTTCAAACCCAGAGGACAAATGCACACACACACAAGTAGGACCCCATGACCACCAAAAATAGCTGGCAGACTAAGAACAAGATAAGTGTTGATTTTTCAGTTCTGGCTTATATGAAAGAGGCCAGTATCCTCACTGCAGCTCACTCATTTCAACATCACACCAGACTCAGAGTCTAATATTAGCAGAGCGACATCAGAAAGGCATCAGACAACCATCAGATGCTGAAGATTTCACTGAGAATCCAGACAACTTGGGGTAGCTGTGATTATTTGAGTTTATGTTTGTATTTTAGCTACATGGCAGGCCTGCTATTGCTGGTTTGGTCATTACTGCTATTACTGATCAGTTTTAGTTGAGTTCTTTGCAAGACAAATGTTTTAAAGGAAACTTATTATGTCATTTTTGACAAGATTTAAAACAGGTTTCTGAAGGCCCTAGAGTGCGTGTGTGAAGCTTAAGCTCAAAATAACCCACACTCAATGTTTTATAACTCTTCGAAACTGCCCCTTTCAGGATTTGATCCAAATTGCACACAACTTTATGCCACATTCAGATTCACTGTCAGTGTTGTCAGATACTATGGAAACTACCTTCTCATTTCATTTAAACTGTGTCTATGATTTAAACATTGATAGATAAAATTTCAAAATGGTAGTATTTTCCAGTATTTTCTGCATGTACATATCAAACATGATAGCTCAAACCATGGATATTGACTAACTTCATATGCCACAGTTTCATGATTGAATTAATCTTTAATAGACACTTAAATAGTAAATAAATTCTGGAAAAAGTGCCTTTTTTTCTGTATTTTCTTAATTCACTATGATTGACACACACACACACACAAAATAATTTTGTTGTCTATTGATTTTCTGTATTATTTGCATCTGTATATATTGTACATTACAGTTTAAATCATTCCACAGTATTTTCACATAGTGTCTGTTAATGTTTTAACTTCTGGAGAAAGCTATTTGTTTAATTTCTGCAAGAATAAAAGCAGTTTTACATTTTTTAAAGACCATTTTAGGTCACAATTATTAAGTTAACCTTTTTTTTGTATATTCTACAGAACAAACCATCGTTATACAATAACTTGCCTAATTACCCTAACCTGCCTAGTTAACATAATTAACCTAGTGGTAAGCCTTTAAATGTCACTTTAAACTGTATAGAAGTGTCTTGAAAAATATCTAGTCAAATATTATTTACTGTCATCATGGCAAAGATCAAATAAATCAGTGATTAGAGATGAGTTGTTAAAACTATTATGTTTAGAAATGTGTTGAAAAAATCTTCTCTCCAATAAACAGAAATTAGGGAAAAAAATAAACGGGGGGCTAATAAGTCAGGGGAGCTAATAATTCTGGCTTTAACTGTATATTATATTTTCTAATATTGAATTAAATGTAAATTGTGATAAATAAATAAAAAATCCAGTTTTTAAATTTAGACTGAATTATGAAAATTATTTGATTTGAACTTGTAGTATAACTAGGCCTGTGAGAATAATCAATATATCGACTTAATCGCACAATACATGGACATGACCTTAATCATACGTCTGTTGTATTCTTGCAACATTTTAGCTGATTGCACAACCTCTCTCTCTCTATATGAGGTGTCAGTGTCAGTATCGTTAAAAAAACACACTAGTATTTACCATAACTGACTAAAGTATATTTTGATGTGGGTGCCTGCCAACTGAATATAGATCTGGTAGCAGATATCGTAACCTCTGTTACTTTTTACCTTGCATTTTTTTGTTAACATTTATTATTTGTTTTGGATCTGCGTTTTTTACATTCTGATTCCAATGCCTGATTATTAAACAGTTAAAATGACTATAATTAAATTAAATTTTCTTTAGAATAAAATATGATGCGTTCTTCGAAGAGTGTACTTGCATTATGATGATATTGTCATTCTGGCATTATATAATGAGCGACTTAAAATGACAATAATATCGTTTATCGCAATATTTTGGTGCAATATATCATACAACAAAAAAATAGATATCGTGACAGGCCTAAGTATAACAAGTCGGCAAGATAATCTCTAAAATAAACATTAAGAAAAACAACAACTGATTTACTAATATACTAATAATCATATAAAATAAATATAATAGTTTTCTGAGAATTTCCTGTACTTTCAGAACTAGCGCATAAACATCTAAATGCATATTAAATTATTACCATGAGACTGTCAGCTACCAGTGACAAAGTGAACAAATTTTAACTGTTATAACACTGTTACCTGAATGGTCTAGATTAGTGTTTTTATTAGACATAATCAATGTAATCAGTGCTTCATGTTCAGAGTCGATCTGTAGTTTGTTTATGTTGTTTGTCAGTGTCGTGTGGATGTACTGATGGCTTTCCAATCCACACTGGATCTATATTTGTAACTGTGCAGCTGTGCAGAGATCCGGGATGGAGAAGACAGGAAGAGCTGCTGGCTGTAAAGTCTGCTTCCTACACCAGTGCTACCTAAAACTACAGCAGGACAATATACACAGCTGAAGTCAAAACTAATGGCCCTATTCTGAATTTTTGACTCTTTTTCAAATATTTCTAAAGCGATGTCGAGGGATTTTTCACAGTATGTCTGATAATATTTTCTTCTGAGGAAATTCTTGTTTGTTTCATTTCAGCTAGAATAAACACTGTTTTTAATTTTAGGGTCAATTTATATATATGCGTTTACTGTGTTTTGTATTATATATGTATATAAATGCTTTATATGTGTCTGGTAGGCATGGGTCGATAACCAATTTCAAGGTGCTATACCTACCTTTCTGCTACACCGAGCCTCAATATATGTAAAAATTTGTATTTACTTTGTCTTTTTTTTTCTTTTCTTTTCTTTTTTTTTTTTAAGGACAACAGTATCTTCAGCAGGAAAGATATCCAAAGATGCCATTTGAATTAAATAGTAAAGAAATCTGATTTTTTTTAACTAATGAAGACAGCAGAAGTCAATGATTCACTTGAATTATTTCACCTGACATGTTTAGTGCTTCAAAATATTCCAAATGTTTCTCAAAATAAAATATATTGCATTTAAAGCTAAAACAGTTTTTTGTTTTTACCCAGACATTTAAAAGAAGATATTTTAGAGCAGTAATCGCACCGTCATACTGTGAAACCGTGATATTTTTGTCCAAGGTTATCATACCGTCAGAATCTTATACCAGCCCATGCCTAGTGTCTGGTATGTCATAATGGCACAAATATTTAAAAATCTACTGTAAAATGACAGAGTAGTACAGAACAGTACCAGTCTTCACTATAAAAAAATATTTGAAGAATCTTTGTTAAATCTAAAAACACTACTGTTCACGTACAAGAGAAATACAATATAAAATAATGCACAGACTTCATATCTCCCCCCACCGCAGACATCTATTTAACCCTTCTAATTCACCTATGTGTTTAAAATGTAAAACTGATGTAGGTACTTTAACGCATTGTATGTGGTCATGTAACAGACTGCAAATATTCTGGTCTTTGGAGCTGGGGGAAATGGAAAAGATCTTTAACATGCCGCTGGATTTTGACCCAGTTTCATTGATTTTGGGTATACCTAATGGACGCATTTTTTCATCAGCTAATAAGAAATTGTATAATATATTAACCTTTGCCGCCAGAAAAAATATTTTACTTAATTGGATTAATGATAAATCTCCATCACTTAAAGGTTGGCACAAGATAATTTTTGAGTTGATTCCCCTGGAACATCTTACCCATATTTTACACAAAAAAACAGAAAAATTTTTCAAAGTTTGGACTCCATATTTTGATTATTTGGAACCTGGTCTTTGCCCTATCATGCTAAAAAAGATATTATAACTGTACTGTTATCTGTAAAACAAGCAATGTTATTATTCTTTTTTCTGATCTGTTTAATGTGGGGTAGTACTGTTTTATATGTAATCTGAGCTTCTTTCCTTTTTTTTTTTTTCCTTTACATTGTTTTATGTTATTATTTTTCTTTGCGTATCTTTTGAAGATGTTTTGTAATGTCTGTATTGTTGTAAAAAAATCCAATAAACATAATTATAAAAAAAAATAAAATACTACTGTTTCCTGTGCCTGAATGCTTTAAACTCGCTTGATATGTTTAGAAGAAATTATGTACTTTACATGCACAATGTTTAAACTTTGCCATCAACCTTTAAGCTCCTGGTAAACAATAATACATACTTTACATTGATGATCCTTTGATGTGACTATTTCAGATGTGTATGTTACAATATTAATGCTAAAATGATATATGGTGCAGCAAAAATCCCTAACAGAAAAAAAGCATTTTAAAAGGAGCATAATAGTCTAGATGAGGAAGAAAACATGTAAAATATGCATCAAACTGATAAAAGATCATATAAAGAGGCTTATTTTTAAATGCAAGGTGATTCTGCCATTTTACAGTTGCTCATAATCATCCAAAATATACAAACGCATAGGGTTATTAAACCTGTAAGACCTGAGATATAATAATAATAATAATAATAATAAAAATGGAAAAAACAGGCAGAAAATTCACATTTTCTGGAGCTGAGATGTTTTTCAAACCATCTAGCAAACAAACAAATTTTTGATATATATATATATATATTTCATGGTATTTATTTTGTATCACATTTGATACATCAGGCATTTGTGTAACTTTTTGCTCCAAACAAGTCAATTTTAATGAAAAAAATAGTTTTGCCCT
This sequence comes from Danio albolineatus, assembly GCA_903798035.1. Lineage (NCBI taxonomy): Eukaryota > Metazoa > Chordata > Actinopteri > Cypriniformes > Danionidae > Danio > Danio albolineatus. Next base: position 3,507,309 of record CAIGQQ010032394.1, read on the forward strand.
TGACATTTTGCCAGCAGAGAACATTTGAGGCAGTTTTTCACTTTGTTTTTACCTGTTACCTGTTATCAAATCATATACAACTGTTTTTTAAACAAAGTATTGATCAGGTTGATATTTGATAGGTCTTAGAAACTCGTGTATCAAATATGATACATGCGGCTCCATAGGGTTAACACCCATTAAACAAGCAAAGTCAGATTATATCAGGCCTAAACAGGATTCAAATGATTGTCCATCCCTGTGATGCAATAAACCAGCTCAAAAATATTAGAAATGACGCTGTAAACCATCCAACATGGAGCACCAGCAGAGCAAAGCCTGAGTAACATGCATTTAAAATGAGTTTCTGGTTTTTCTTTCCTTCATGAATGTGGAGCACCAGACTGACTCATGCATAGCCTCAGTCAAATATAGACAGCAATATCCAGTTGACTTCACTTCCTCAATGCTCGACAGTCATCAGTTCTTGCCTGGAGGCGACAGAACAGCAGACAGACTCACTGAAGTAGTAATAATAATAATAATAATGCTATATCCCACAATTTCTTGAGGGATTCCTGCTCCATTCCTTCTAGATCACAAAGCGCTTTCATGTGTCGTTTCAATAAAGCACACAGCAAAAACTACAAGCCAAAAACAAGACATTTAGTTAGAAACTTTTTGCCAGAGGAGTTAAAGTGAAAAAATGTTTGCAACACTGGATATAATCATGTTTCTTTTCGGCTAACCCCTTTTTTAATCTGAGGTCGCCACAGCGGAATGAACCACCAACTTATCCAGCATATGTTTTACACAGCAGATGTCCTTCCAGCTGCAACCCATCTCTGGGAAAGAATATGATCTAAAATGTTAATATTTATGGCAGGGGAGGGGGTCAGGTTATTAAAAAATAAATAAATAAAAGAATAGAAGATCAAACTAATTTGTACTATTTTTATTAGTTCTAGCAAATGTATTTACTTTTATTTATTTATTTGATTTATTTTTTAAGACAGAAAAGAGAGTTAATAAAAGTGTTAGTATTAGTGTTACGATCATAACATTTATATGATATTCAGATAAACCTTTTAACAGAAAAGGAAAAAGGAAAAATAAAATATAATTTTTTGCAACATTGAATATAACGTACATGTATTTATGGGAAAATAATGTAATGTAATTTATGTGAAAATATTTTCAATATTTATGGGAAGGTTGGTCAGGTTAGGTCATTTTAAAAAAAATGTAAGAATATAAGATCGAATCAATTTTTTACTATTTCTTATTACTTGTACTATTGTGCTTATAACTTGTGGAAAATTCATTCATTCATTCATTCATTCATTCATTTATATTTTTAAAATAATAGAATAGTGCTTAGAATAGAGAATAAATAAAAGTGTTATTAGTGTTTTAATTGTAATAAAAGACATTTATATGACATTTTAAAGAAACTGTTTCTCAGCTGTTTGTGTGCATAGCCTTATTTATGTATTTGACCACAATGTTTTCATTATCTAGGCAAATTTTTGACTGAACAGCTACAGAAAAATTAAAGCCACAATAAAAAAAACAACAACATGTAAATAATATGACAACTTCCCTCTAGTGCAGTACACTTATATAGTATTTATGATAAAAAAATAAAACAATAATAAAAAATAGACTGTTAGTGTTAGAAGGTCAAAATAATTTTACATAAATATATATTATTTACAATGAAAACAAAATAGAGTATAAATAATAAAGGGTTAGTATTATGCTGTGTTCACACCAGATACGGCACATTTGGATAAATCGCACTATTCGCACGTAAATAGACGCATGAACATTTCGAGTTTACTCTCTTCTTTTGCGCATCAAATTCACTTCACAACAGACGTGAATTCGCGTCATGAGTAGGCATGGGACGATAACCGTTTTCAAGGTATACCGTGGTATGGAAAAGTCAAGGTTTCATACCGCTAAAATTTTATGCTATACCGTAACTAAGGTATGTGTAAGATTTATTTTTTATTTTTTTATTTTTTTGTTTTTTAGTTGTAAATCGTAAAGAAATCTGTGTTTTTGAAACAAATGAAGACCGCAGAAGTCAATGATTCACTTGAATTATTTAGCCTGACATGTTTACTGCCCCAAAATACTTTAAATGTTTCTCAAAATAAAATATATTGTGTTCAAAGGGCAAAGAGGTTTTATTTTTTAGCCAGACACTTAAAAGAAATATATTTTAAAGCAGTAAACACAATACCGTAATACCGTGATATTTTTATCCAAGGTTATCATACCGTCAGAATCTTATACCGGCCCATGCCTAGTCATGAGCAGGGTTTCTGTCTGCCTGGTGACGCTAGCATTGTTGCTAAATGGCTAACATGGAATTTATGAGAGAATAGATGTGTTTATGTGCTTTAGATAGTCCACTAGATCTTTTCTGAGGTGCACCCAGCTCGGAGTTCAACTACACCAGAAACTGTACCTTGATGATGGAGGCTTTCAGCTGTGCTTCAGACTGAGCCGAGCACTGTTTGATGAAATGCTATCCAGTGTCGACAGGAGGATTTCCCCTGGGACACCAACAACAGATGCTCCGTCATAAGCACGCCCCACAAGAGAAAGCACCTGATTGGTTAACACAGTGCGAATGTCCTGAAGTTCAGATTTTCCAACTCGAGCAATTTGCACATTATCACGCAAAATGCTCAACTCGCGCCTCTTCAATTACTCGAATCGCGTCTTTCGAGACGCCTCAGTTGTGCTGTAGGATGTCTATTCGTGTCTTTGCATTGACTTAACATGTACATTAACATTAACATTAACACTTGCGCTTGATGCTTCATCCGCGTCTGGTGTGAACGCAGCATTAGAGCATCAGACCAAATTATTTTCACAAACATAAATAGAACTAAATATACACAATGTGGTAATGCGAGAAGCAAAACACAGCAAAATATACTCAATTACTATTATTATTATTATTATTATTATTATTAATATTATAATTAAATCATGTCACGATGAATAAGGATGAACCACAAAACTAGCCTTGGAAAATTGTGATTTTTACAGCTTGCAAGTGTGATAGGGCGACACAGTGGCGCAGTAGATAGTGCTGTCGCCTCACAGCAAGAAGGTCGCTAGTTCGAGCCTCGGCTGGGTCAGTTGGCATTTCTGTGTGGAGTTTGCATGTTCTCCCTATGTTCGCGTGGGTTTCCTCCAGGTGCTCCGGTTTCCCCCACAAGTCCAAAGATGGATGTTTCCCAGAGATGGGTTGCAGCTGGAAGGGCATCCGCTGCATAAAACAAATGCTGGATAAGTTGGCGGCTCATTCCGCTGTGGCGACCCCAGATTAATAAAGGGACTAAGCCGACAAGAAAATGAATGATGAATGAATGAATGAACAAGTGTGATAGTCTTTAATAATGTTAAATGTGGTTTTAACATTGTGCATGAGGAGAAACTCATCATTATGAATGTATGCAAAAAAAAACTTGGGTCTGTGTGTGTCCGTCTCAGTGATGTGTTTGAGAAGTAAACGCAGAAGAAAGCCACCGTGTGTTTAAGCGCTCATCAAGAGTTGTGCTGTGGTGAACTTCACATGTCTGCTTATATAAGGCCAAGAGCTTCAGTTGGAAAACAAAGCATAGCGTGGGAATGTGTGTAATTGCGATGTCTCCAACATTTCCAGTGCTACCATTGCAAATAAACTGACATGACCACAGTCCACAGCACTCTTGAGACTGCGTTTCTCAGACATTTCAGTCCAGACACTTTCATTTCACACCAAAACAACTATAGAACACGATATTCATAAAATAAAAAGCTCAAGACTTCTTAATAATCTCATTACGACAATATTTGCAAGACAATAATGCACGTTTTGATGCCGGCAAGCAGTCATTGAAAAACATAACAAGTACACAGTATTAAAAGTATATTTTCATGCCTATACTGACTTTAGATCAGGGATGCCCAAACTTTTTTCTATAAAGGGCCAAAAAGCAAACTTGATTGAGGGCTGTGAGCCGAATATATACCAAACCATATATACACAATTTGCCATGGGTAATTTACTAATTTATTCTGTAATATTTAACAATAACTAGAAAATGTTATTTTAAATCATATTATCTAATGTAGTATCATTTTAAGATTTCATAATAAACTTATTACAGTAAACACATAATCCCATTTATAACACAATGGGGTTCAATGCTGAATACACTAGTTAAGCTGCTCCTGTCTTTACCTTAATTTCCTTGCAGATGTCTTGTGCATTGTCCTCTATCTGTCAACTGACAGTATTTCTATTTTAAAAGTCTGATTCATTTACAACAATTAATTGATTCATTTAATTTTAGTGGCTTTATGGTAGCTCAGCAATAAAACAAAGAAACTAAAGATTGTTAAATTTGAAATGACAATCTCATTCAAAGGCATTCGGCCCAACCACCTTCCCATCGTTCTCCCTCACTTTGCATGGTGGGTCAATTCAAAGATTACCATGGGCAAACTTTGGCCCACAGGCCCTACTTTGGGCATCTCTGCTTTAGATTTACTGACTTACTGACTCAACGATAAACAATTGGATGAATTTAAAATAAATAAATAAACATGTTTATGTTAAGATTTTTTTTTCTGCCACAAGTTCTCAAATTTAAACCAAACCTTTATTTTGACCCACTTTTTCCCCATGTTTACCATTGTTGAGAAAAAATGCACACTTATAAAAGTGGCTTTGATAAAATCTACATTGTATAAAATAAAGCTCTAAGGTAAAAAAGGAATTCGACTTGAATATATCGTTTGGTGTCTAAAGGTGCTTTCACACCTAGACGTTTGTTACGGAACCCGTCTCGTTTACCCAGTTAGTGCGGTTCATTTGGCTTATGTGAAACCCACAATCGCACTCAGATCCGCACCAAATCAATCGGTCTGAGATCCTGTTTACAATAATCCATTTTCGTTTTAAAACGCAGAAGTTATGCTATGGTTACGCCATCCGTCCACACTACACCAGAGTTTTAGAGTGCCAAAAAGGGAGCGTTTTAAAACAGCTAAAGAGGCCATTTTCATTTTAAAATGCTGCTGCTCCGTGCCATTGTGGATGAGGGAAACGGAGACATCTGAAAACAGAGGTGTGGATGCAGACATTCGCCTATCTGATTGGAACTTTTTCCTCAATATTAAGTAGCCTACCTACACAAAGTTCAGCCTTGCATCTTTTTCTTCAAAGTTCAGACTTTGCAAGTTTGATACGGTAAACAAACTCCAGAGGACACGTCGTGTAAACCTTCAAAGGGAACAGTGCCCTTTATAACCTTTATTCGCATCACCCTGGCTATGCTGTTTCAGCATCTGAACAATGAAATGAAAACATGATATAAGGAACTGCCTATTTTCATTTTGATATTAACAGCTTAACAGACACTAAAAATGTTGAGGCTCCGTGTAGCTGAATATACATGACCGTCATCTTCACTGTATGCGTGTTTACAAGAAAACGGAGCCTTCTTTCAATTTTATCGAAAATACGAAACATGCCCTCCCATTTGATGAATATCAGTTTTAATAATTATTAACGGTCATTATAAAGTATAACGTAGAATAAAGGCAAGCAATCAGTCATTATAAAAGTATAACATAGAATAAAGGCAAGCAATCAGTCATTATAAAAGTATAACGTACAATAAAGTCAAGCAATCAGTCAAATGTTTAGAATCAGTGTACATAAATTAAATTAATCTTTGCGCTCAGCCAAAACACGTTACCTGTGAACGAGTAATAGATTCAAAAAGACCAAAGTCGGGGAATATGTCGTTAAATATAGTCAACAAGGTGAATTAAATATTACGTTTCACCAATATTGTGAGATTAGATCCAGCGGTAGATCCTTGATGAACCGTCCGTCTTGCACAGCTCTCACCCGGGGTTCTGTTCTCAAAGCACCGCTGACTGCCTGGATGCAATGTATGCCAGAGTGTTTTCAGTGGTGTAGTATGGATTGAGAGTTGTTCAGAAACGCAGGGTGACATGCCAGTGTGGACGTGGATCGTTTTCATCCTAAAACACTGTTTTAAAACTAAAACCTATTAGTGTAAACGGGGCCTGAGCTCGCCTGAATGAGGTGGTCTCGGCTCGACTGAAACAAACTCTGAAGCGGATCGATTGTAGTGAAAAAGCAAAACGATCCAACAAAGTAAGGAACCAGGCTATATCACAGTGTATTATGGTTATGTAATAGCCACATATAGGGCTATATGAAGAGAGAATTACGAGTATGGTGGGATGTCATTACTACTACCATCTGATAATTTGACTATATTTTAATCTTATATTTTAATATTTTAATCTGTTTTGTATTAGGCTTATTGTTTTGTTAATTTCTGCACTGACACCTCGAAAGAAAGATCAACATTGATCTGCTTCATGATCTGACTGCAGTCTCGGTTCATCTGTTATTTCTCTATAATTTAAGCCTATAATGCAGAGCCAGCTATTCTAATACATTGATTAATTCAATTGATAGATTTATACAAAACTTGACAACTCAAATGGGGCTATGTATGAGAAAGTCTTACCTCTCAGATTTATATTTGGTGATGATGTCTGTGGGTTTCAAAATTAAAGTGCACCTTTTTTACTTATAAAGCTTATCACCATAAAATAAAATAATGATGTGACAGCTGAGCAGAATCCGTGGCACTCTGAAAATAAACCCCGAAACTCTGACCAATGTGAGGAGAGTTTACTCGCACATAACTTGTTATAACTCTTTTGGTCCGTTTAGAAACTTTGCTGTGTGAAAGCAAACCGCACAGAGAACAAAAATAAACATTGCAACAATTTGAATCCCTGTTTCAAAACAAAACAATCGATCTACAAGACTCGATAAAGCATCAGCCAATAAAAAATACATTTTTATTTATTTTCTGCATCTTATGTGCTGCATTTTGTATTTTTGGAAATTTGCCACATTCTGTGACGTGACATTCTGGTTTTACACACTCAATTTATTTTTATAACTGGTTTCAATGATTTCATTAGACCAATGTTCTGTGCTTAATTAAACATAGATCGTTGTCATCATAATCAACTAATAACTTCATTAACAATGTCATAGTTCAATTAGAGCAGTGGTTCTCAAACTATGGTACGCATACCACTAGTGGTACACAAGCTTCCTTCTAGTGGTACACGGAGGAATCGCTGAATAATTAAAGTAAAAAAATTAACACACTTTTAACCCCTTGATCGTACGATCACACAGATGTGATCAGTAAATTGATTTGAATAGGCTAAACCTTTAATTTAAGTGGCTGACAATAATAAATATTCTTAATTAGAATACTTAATCTGCCTTGTTTTTGAACTGTGCAGTGCTGTAGCTGCTTAATTATTAGGCCTACTGTTCTACTGTACTTCAATACCGGTTATTATGGTGGTACTTGGAGAGACAATTTCTTTTTCTGAGGTGGTACTTGGTGAAAAAAGCTTGAGAACCACTGGATTAGAGTATATACAAAATAAAAAAATAATAACAAAAATGTACATTTAAAACATTAGATAAAGATTTTTCCAGTAAATTTTTGATGAATAACTTAATCCAGCATATGTTCTACGCAGCGGACGACCTTCCAGCCGCAACCCAGTACTGGGAAACACCCATACACACTCATTCATTTCGGCTTATTTATTTAATTCCCCTATAGCGCGTTTTAAAAAAGCTGAAGAGGTCATTTTCATTTTAAAATGCTGCTGCTCCGTGTCATTGTGGATGAGGGAAAACGAAGACATCTGAAAACGGAGACGTGTATATAGACATTAGCCTATCTGACTTTTTCCTCAATATTATTGTCCTACCTACACAAAGTTCAGTCTTGCATCTTTTTCTTCTAAGTTCAGACTTCGCAAGTTTGATATAATTCCTAAAATTATATTTATTTAATTCCCCTATAGCACATGTGTTTGGACTGTGGGTGGAACCGACGCCAACATGGGGAGAACATGCAAATTCCACACAGAAATGCCAACTGGCTAAGCTGGGGCTCGAACCAGCACCCTTCTTGCTGTGAAGCAACAGTGCTAACCACCAAGCCACTGTTCCACCTTGATGAATAACTTAAAAATCTTGTCTAGACAACTCTAAAAATATCACAATCTAATAAAAATATGCTTTATGGCAGTGGTTCTCAACTGGTTTGGCCATGGGACCCACATTTTTACACGGTCACCCAAATTTTTTGGAACTATAATTTTAGGAATTATAATTAATTTGTATTTATTTGTTAACATACACAAGTAGTGACAGATAAATCATAAGAAAATCACAAAGACTTACAACTAAACAATATTTTATTGCTGTCATTTAACAAAATGTATCAAATTATAGAAATATTACAAAGTAAAAACGACAAATACTGTAAACAGTGGTTAGGGTAAAGAAATGTTCAATTCTCATGAACTAAACTGAACTGTTGTCACACGCACATTTCAAAATAAAAGTTCGGTATAAGCAAAATAAATTTTAAAAATGTATTTTTTTTATAATATTTATAATTTTTAATAAATATTCCCGCAACCCACTTTTGGGTCGTGACCCACCAGTTGAGAAACACTGCTTTATGGTAAAAGAGAGTCGACTGTGATTACACATTGATGGTAGAACGTCATTATTCAATAAATCAAGTCATTATTTAATATCCAAGTGTTCTTGAATCTTCTTAAGACAATGCTCTCTGAACAATAGCTCCTTCACGATGAATTATTCAACACGATCATGATCAATGAAGCATATTAAGGATACACTTCAAGAGGAGTGTACAGACTTACAGGCTTATTCATACATCATGAGAACCAATTCTAGCGTAAAAAAATGTTTATACTACCTGAAAAACCTGTTAGTTAGTTAGCTGCAAGTTATTTACCATTCATAGAGATAACTGTTTTTGTTGCTGTCGTTTTAGATTAAAGTGCCCTTAATTAGGCCTGTCACAATAATTAATATATGGACATGGCCTCGATCATTTTTGGTGATGCAATATATAATCGCCCATACATTAAAACCAATTCCAGCAGCTTTTTTTAGCTGATTGAGCAACATCTCTATCTCTATAGGAGGCGTCAGTGTCAGTATGGTTAAAAAAAACACTGTAGCATTTAATATAAATTTGTATATTCTCATGTGAGTGCTTGACAAATAAAAACAGGTCATGTAGCATATATGATTTATTATTTATTTGTTTAGGATATGTGTTGTTTACGCATTCTGATTTCAATCTCTCATTATTAAATAGTTTTCTTTGGAAGAGTGCACTTGCATTATGATGATATAATATTGTCGTTATGGCCTTGTATAATGAGGGGCATAAAATGGTCTCAAAATGACAATAATGTTGCTTATCGCAATATATTTTAATGAAATTTTATTTTAATGAATTTTATTTTTCAATTTACCTTTATTTCTATAGCGCTTTTACAATGTACATTGTGTCAAAGCAACTCCACATAGAAGATTATAGTAAATTGAAACAGTGTCAGTCCAGATTTCAGAGTTGAAGTTTTGTTAAGCTCAGTTCAGTGTGGTTTAATATTCACTACTGGGAGTCCAAACAATAAAGAGCAAATCCATTGATGCGTAGCTATACAGGTCCTGGTACAACAAAAAATAGATATCTGTTTTTTACGAACATTATCTTTCACGCACTAGGTATTAGGGATGGGTAAACTTCACACTCTAGAGCAGTGTTTCTCAACTGGTGGGTCGTGACCCAAAAGTGGGTCGCAGGAACATTTTCAGTGGGTCGCGGAGTGTGTGGTCAAAAAACAACAAAAATTTTATTTTTTACTTGTTTTGCGTATACCGGACTTTTATTTTGAAATGCGCGCAAGACAACCGATCCCTTTGGAATCGACGTGGAAAGCGGCACGTTGCCGAGCAACATAGAGAGTCAGCTCGTGGAGCTGTCGTGTGATAAGACGCTGAAAAAGAAATTCAGTAAGGTAAGCCTCTCCCAGTTTTTGCGATCTGAGAGCGCGATCAAACCCATCCCATTCAGAACTACGTATTTGTATGAAAGTGGCTTCTCTTCCTTGGTGCAGCTTGAGTCAAAGCAAAGGAACAGGTTGGACATAGAGCACGATCTTCGGGTAGTGCTGTCTACCATCACCCCTGACTGTTATCACATCAGTAAAGCACATTCTCAGTTATCTCATTATCTTCCCAAATTACTGTTAAGTGAAACAGATGTTTATAATTGCTGTCATATTAGATGTAAAAATGGTTATGGATGTTTTAATCATTTTACAATTGTCTGGTTTGTTCTGTTCAACAGGATCAGTGTTGATGTTTTATTAACAGTTCAGTTTTGTTTACGGTAACAACCTTTCCTCACCCTAACCACTGTTTACAGTGTTTGTCGTTTTTACTTTGTAATATTTCTATAATTTGACACACTTTGTTAAACGTCAGCAATAAAATATTGTTTATTTGTAAGTCTTGCTGATTTTCTAATGATTTTTCTTTCACTACTTGTGTATGTTAACAAATAAATACAAATTAATTATAATTCCTAAAATTATATTACAGTTCCTTATAATTTGGGTCGCGGCGGCTTGATGACCATGTAAAAATGTGGGTCCCATGGCCAAACCAGTTGAGAACCACTGCTCTAGAGGACATCAGAAACTTGTAATTTTCTGTACTCACACTATGCTATCCGAACCGTGCCCAGGCCCATTTCCTAGATTGTTTGAGAAGTGTGAGTGCTCTGAATTGGGCTCAGGCGAAACTGAAGAGGAGACGTGACTTTTGGGGACTGTTTGATATAGATTTATTAATCATTCTTACGGTTTAATGAACAGAAACTGTCGTAGATTATTAAAGACACAAACCCCTCACTGCATGTCAGCTGCACCTTCAGCAGACCTCCTCATTCCTGCAGCACAAGGACTTTATGATTGTTTATGAGCGCCAGCAGTGGCTGATCTGTTCAGAGGAATATCTGACTGTGTCACTGCATATCAAACCACTGAAACCATATAATGATATAAAGAAATGTCCACTGTGCTGAGCGAGAGCGCATCTCTTAAACTGAACAGCGCATCATCGATGACGTAAGCGTGCTCAGGCCCGAATGTAATGTGAGTGCGGGCCGTCGGGGGAGACGAGAGGGGGGGACAAGCGTGCTTCGGCCCGGTTGAAGACAACTGTATACAGTGTGGGTACGCCCTTATTTTACATCTTGTAAATATGGGCATAATAGATTCCCATTAAATAATTGATTAAAATTCAAATTTAAACATTAAACAACTAAATATTAATTCATGTTTTTTGAAATGCCCATGAGATCACAATATATCAGGATATACTGAATTCAGCGTTTAACCTACTATTGCATAAGGGGGGCAGAAGTTTCTGTTTTGGGTGAACTATTACTTTAAGAACCTCAAAATATGTGGAGAATACCTCAAACTGCATTTCCTGGTATATTTACTTTCTGGCATCATCAAGGCATCACTTTTTGCTGATTAAACAAGTGTAATTAACCAAATGTAAAACTCTAAAAATGCCATAATTGATTAACCTCTCAGAATCTTAAGCCAATGTTAAACTGCTATTATCACCCTAGAATGACCTTCTAAAAAAAAAAAAAACAGTCTATCTGGCAGACACAAAGCAATGGCACTCACAATCTGTCATTTGCAAACCATAACAAACTCACTGCAAAGCAATACAACTATTTTGGGGATTACAGAAGCAAAAGCCTTCCTTGCTTTATTTTTTTTTCCATTCATTCCTATGGTCTATTTTTGCGAACTAGCTTTAGATGAGACTGAATTCAGAGATTTGTGCGTGGATCCCAGCATGCACTGCACAGACGATCAATATTGACACAGACACGAGACACCATGTGTGCTGAGGATCAGAGCTGTAGTCCTGAGCGACGATGACCGCTTCCTATTTTCAGACAGTGCAACACCAGCCGTCTACCCAGTGAAACACCTACTATAGTCTTTTTATTAAATATTAGAAGAGGTAATAGCGACCCTTGCCTTAAGAAATAAAGTATAAGAAAGAATATAGATGCTTTTGCGGAATTAGGCACAAAATTAGCTCATTTAGACAGCCAAAATATATATATTTCTTTAGGAACTGAAGTTTTTCCATAGCTGTCTAGCTTCTCTTTACAATGGCAAGTTGAGATATTATGCATTACATAAATCATGCACTAGAGTTGAATAAAAATAGAGTAAATTAAATTAAAATTCACACGTGTGCATGACACTGAACTTTGACCTGTCATTGTGGTATTTTTATAATCTGTCACGGTGCTAATATAAGATTAAAGCTATCTTTTCCATATTAAAAGAAGTATTTGTCCTGTGATGGCGAAGTACAACATTTCTATTTTAGAAATGCTTTCTATTAACGTGACGTCACAGCAGAACAATAGGATATACAACTCTGACAATGATCCCCTCAGGTACAGATTATGTGCTTTATTCAGCGTTAAATGCCCCCAAAGTGAGTTTAAAGATTATTTTCCGTAACATTTATTGCCATACTGAAAGCACAGGGATCAACGCTAAGGACTTTTTTCTGGCCCGATCTGGCCAGTGGTTTTAATTTTTACTTTTACCCCACCAAAAAAAAGTTAATAGCTCCCTATTAGCCACATGTTTTAAACAATATGTCAAAAATAACGTCTGTGAATCTAGAACTTAAACACTTTAAAAATATTAATACATGAATAGTGAGCCAAAGTTTCATGCAAACAAAAAGAGCAGTATGGAAAATGTGCAGGTATTTTATTGCAGTTCATCGAACTGTGCATTCATTCATTCTCTTGTCGGCTTAGTCCCTTAATTAATCATTGGTCGTCACAGCGGAATGAACCGCCAACTTATCTAGTGTTATACGCAGCGAATGCAACCCATTACTGGGAAACATCCATACACACTCATTCACACACATACACTAGGGCCAATTTAGCTTACCCAATTCACCACGTCTTTGGACTTGTGGGGGAAACCGGAGCACCCGGAGAAACACCAACTGACCCAGCTAAGGTTCGAACCAGCAACCTTCTTGCTGTGAAACGATCGTGCTACCCACTGCACCACTGTGACGCTCTCAAACTGTGCAAAACACAATGTTTTTATTGTGTTGTACCCACATAAATGTCTCCTTCCAAGACGTTAGAAACAGACGTTTTCTTTAATCCTCATAATCTGATGTTGCTGCTTTGTTGCCGTCTCTTTGCTGTACTGGTTGTTTCCAGGTTACAGAAAAAAACAGCATGCTCACAATATCCAATTGATAGGAGGAACCAAAAAGCAATATGGCATTTATGACATCAGAGACAGGGTAGCATTTAAAGGCTTAAAAGCACAAACTGTTTCTGAATTAAAAGACTGTATTTGCACTCAACTGACAAATAGTCACATTAATTTAAAATCAAACTTTAGTGACAAGGCAGCGCTGGCCTGATCGGGCCAGTAACAATCCTGTCTACTGTCCCGAGCGTCTCTCACGCTGGCCCCGGGTCATCGGGCAGTCCTTATTGTCGAGCCCTGAAGCAGCAGCAAATAATTCACTTCAGATCTTGAAAATGAAATAACTAGCAGACGGTTTTAAAATGAACATCAGAACTGTGACTTAGTGAAAACCAACAACATCAACAGCCTTTTAATGTTAAAGAGGTTTTATGTGTATTAATTAGGGCTGTCCAAAAATTAATCAGGATTAATCACATCCAAAATAAAAGTTTGTTTTGACATAATATGTGTGTGTGTTCTATATATTTATTATGTATATGTGATAAACACATTCATAGAAGCCAAAACTATATATAAAAAAGTTACATCAAAGTAGTTACATCATATTCAAATGTAAAATTTGTATCATACACATATATTTTTTATATATCTAAATATAAACCAACATTTTATCAAGTATATGCATGTGTGTATTTATATATTCATAATAAAATATACACAGTACACACACAAATATTATGTTAAACTTTTATTTTGGATGTGATTAATCCTGATTAATTTTTGGACAGCCCTAGTATTAATTAGATTTACCATTTCATTATGGGTGCAGAGGTTGGTATTTAAATGTTTCTGTCATGTCGTGTGATCTACCTTCTGCCACTTTTCCAAATGATCAACATAGAGATCTAGAAATTTTTGTTGCTCGTACAACTGGGATTGATGACAAGACTTTTATCAGATAGTGTACTTCTTAAAATATAAAGTAATAAACAATCATAATTTTTAAAATATTATATAATATCAAAATGTATAAAAAACATTGCAATAAGTTAATCGCAATGTGCAATATGAAATATATATGTATTATATAATTTCCCCCACCGAGAGCAAATGCGTGACTGCCGTCTGTGTGTGACAGTCTTACTATCCAATTGAGTAAGCACACTTTTGTTTTGCCCAATCAGAACTGCGTGATCGAACTATGCGGAAAGCCACAATAAACAAACAAACAGGAAAGCGCGACAAGTACGATGATGACGTCTGCCACTTTAGAAGCATTAATAGACGAATTAATATAATAATAAAATTTAAAAAAAACACTATGTCAGTAATATGGGAATATAATGGTTTCAAATTCACGGACACCAAACAAAACCAGGTAATTTGTTAGAGCTGTGGCAGACCTGTTGTCAGCATGAGGAAATACTACAACCAGCACCTAAAAAAGCATCACAGGCGGCTATTGACCTTATTCTTCAATGCGGAAGTGCGCTCGTTTTTGAACTTCCGATTCGGTCGCCTATGGAAGAAATAACTAGGAATAATAAACAGCAGAAAACGGTCAAACTTCTCGCTCTACAAACAAGTGTTTGCATGACTATTCAGAAAAAGCAGAATAATATAATAAGAAAACATCAGTTTGCAACATCAAGCAGCCCAACGAGCTGTTTTTAACCTCTAAAAATTAATGGAAGAGAATAAGAGCGGAAGTCTTGAGCCAAAAAGACTCAAATGGCTCTGCCCACTCGCACGCGGAGAATAAGGTCAATATGAGGAGTGTCATGCTAAAAAGTAAACTAAAAGTATTGCTAGTGACAATCAATCTTGTAGCGAGCAACAACAAAGTTTGATTTCAGAGTTGTTCGCGGCTGTTACATCATATGAAAAAAACATCACAAAGGCACCAGGCGATAACTAACACCATAACTCAGTACTGCAGTGGTTCTCAAACTGTGGTACGAGTACCACTAGTGTTACACAAGCTTCCTTCTAGTGGTACACCGAGGTATCACTGAATAATTAAAGTAAAAAAATTAACACCCTTTTAACCCTTTGACACGTACAATAACACCGATGTGATCAGTAAATTAATTTTAATAGGCTAAACCTTTTATTTAAGTGGCTGACAATAATAAATATTCTTAATTAGAATTAATCTGCCTCTTTTTTGAACTGTGCAGTGTTGTAGCTGCTTAATTAGGCCTATGCTACTGTACTTCAATACCGGATATTATGGTGGTACTTGGAGAGACAATTTTTTTCTGAGGTGGTACTTGGTGAAAAAAGTTTGAGAAACACTGAATTACTGTTTGCTTTAGAGAAAAAATTGTGTTTATTTTCTGAATATCTAAACAAGTTTGAATAGAAGTTGCAGTATTTTTTCAGTTCCTTTTTTTAACAAACACTTCTTTTAGCAGTAAGAAGCTATGATACAGATTATTGAGCTGAAGCTTGACTACAAAATAAATCACAATATCTGTTAAAATGTTAAATAAAAAAATAATAAATAAATAAAAATGTAAAAGTTTAAAAATAAATTAAAAAATAAAAATCGCAATTAGATATTTTTAGATTGCACAGCCCTACTCTAAACCTTTTTCAAATAACACTGAATTAGCCAACACGTTTATTGTTTTGCTGCTTGAAACCCTCTTTTTGTCCTTGACCCATTAATAAGAATAGGATTGACTCTTTATGCTTGGGACACGTGACTGATTTAGGAGGTTTTATATTATTCTCTCACACTGGCAAGTGTAACATAACTCTTGTACAGGATGAGTTACCTTTATGATAGTGCTTCTGGAAAAAGCAAAACACACGTCCAAACATGTCTAAAACTCCCTAATCTGTGAAAACTTCACCAGTATGTTTCAGGTAAGCAAGCTACTTTGTAGTGTAGTGTAGTGTAGTTTGATTTAATTGCACATGCACTTACTTAACAAACATATGTCTTATGTATAACATCTTGTTACTGCAGAATTTAAAGTATGTGTTGATGTTTGATGTCAAATTTATAGTAAAAATGTGTTTTATTATACTGTTTATTTTAGGGTAATTACTTGCTTGAGGGTTTTTTTTATTTTTATTTCACCAAAAACATTTTTACTGTCACGATTATTTTTTTATTTTCTTTTTTTACATATTAAGAAAGTAAAGTTCTGAACTAATGCATTATGTATTAATGTGTGCAATATTTTGGTTTAAATAGTATTTGGAATGCTTTAGTGTTTTTGCTGTAGTTTTTACAGACATTTTTTACAGTGTGGGTATAAATTTTGAGAAATATTTTAAGTAACAGTTTCCATATTTTCCTTATTAGCCACTTTACATACATACACTTATACACAATAATGGATAGTTTACGCAAAAATGATCATTTGCCATTCATTTACTCATACTCAAGCTATCAAAGATATCAACTTTTCTCTTCAGTATCATTAAATAAGAGTTTGAGCTACAACTGTGGTCCTTGATGATTCATAAAATGCAAGTTAAAGCAAACCAGAACTTTTTAGAGTCAAAACATTTGTACAGATTGAATATTTAGCTTACTAATTGTTACTTGATACACTTGTTACACACACATACACTTATTTAACAACACACTCTACATGCCAATTTGCACATAACAGCAGCACATATAATGTTGTATATAGTAATGCACCTGTACATACACTTGTCCATTTGTATATTTGCATTTAACACTTACTTCTATTTTTTGAATATATTTATTATCTGTTTTTTGTCTTGTCTCTGTAATTCTGTTGCACTGTAGAAGCTCTGTCACCAAAACAAATTCCTCGTATGTGTGAACATACCTGGCAATAAAGCCCTTTCTGATTCTGATAAGACGTCAATATGCTACCAGTGACATGGGGATTTTCAAAAGTGCCTGTAGCTGTTGAAAAAAAGTTATATGAATCACCAAGGCCCCCAGTTGCTGAAACTTCTTAAATGTTCTACTGAAGGAAAAAAAAAAGAAATCCATCATCTGTCATGAGCTGGAGGATTGGAAATTATCAGGCTTTTTTTTTTGGGGTGATTTATACCTTTAATAAGCAATAGTTTATACTATTTGGGGGGACTGCTGACCAGCTCCCATATAACAATAAGTGACAGCATATAAAATCTACATAATCAAATCTCTTTAAGGGGTCTAAAATGGGTGAACAAATTTCATAATGTTATCAATTTGTAAATATCAAGGCACACATTAATTGTGGTTAACTTTGGTCTGCAATGCAAGATCTACAACGACTGTGAAAGGAAAGGGGTTCTCGGAGCATTGAAAAAAAACAAACAGATTATTTATCTATAGGCATATGGACTATCTTAAAGTGTGTTTCACGTTCATCATTGTGGTGGCTGTTTTTTGTTTTTTTTTCCTCTTTATTACCTGTGAATGTATGCTGTGCGTTTTCATTTTAATGGTTTCTAAGAGAAGGGCACTTGATGAGAACAACTCTCACTGAGAACAACTCTCACTCTGTGATGCATTTTATTTTCCTTTTGATTTTTTAGCAGTTTTTGTAGAGATACAAAAGTAAAGAAGGCTTTAAAAAAAGATTGAATTAAATAAATGAAAAATGCAGTTACTAGAAAACAGAAAAACAAATCAAATGAAAAACAATCCAAGAAATGTTCACTCAAAACAATTATATTTGCTGTTTGTTCAAACAACTTATTTAAAAGGAGCTGAAACAGTTATTGAGGGTTTTTTTTTTTGGAAAACTTAATTGTTTTATGTTCAATACACTTAAATTTGTAAAAACTAATGAAATAACTTAATTACTTCATTTTGTCCCAACACAAATCGATCATTTGTGATTGTGTGGAACCCAGCATTTTTTCCAGCGTACACTGTAAAAAGTGATTAGTTACTTAAAGGGAGTAAACAAATTGCCTTTAAAGCAACAAGTTGATTTTACAAAGATAATGTAAGTAAACCCATTGCAACTTGGAACTGTTACGTACTTAGTTTTTATAATTATGCTAATTGTACTCACTTTTAAAAGTCAGCTATTCCCTTTTTACAGTGTGACTATTTTAGCATGTCTGTTTTCAAATAATTACTGTAATTATTACAATATTACCTATTTGGTGCTTCATTACGTTTATAAAATCAAAAATTATAGCCTATTGAATTTACAGGACACGCTGGAGTCTGGAAGAGCAGATTTATTTTAGTTGCTGTTATTTAGCTAGTTACAGAAAAGCTGGAAAAAACAAATATAATAAAGGAGTATTGGAAAAAAGTGATTATTTTTATTTTTAAAAATGAGTACAATTTGCATAATCAAAAAAATTAAGTAAACTTAACAGTTACACGTTACAATGGGTTTGCTTACATTATTTTTGTAAAGTCAACTTGATGCTTTTACGGCAATTGGTTTACTCGCTTTAAGTAACTAATCACTTCTTACAGTGTATCGAGTGTGAGGTGATCATGAGTGTGATCATATTTTGTCCGTGTGTGGTTGTGGCATCTTAAAATATTGCCCAAAAGAAAGCTCAGATCCACATGATCCACAACCTTTCAATACTATTTTGTAACATCATATGATCAAACAATTTAGGAAGTTTAAACCCAAAACACTTAACAGGGCCTTGAAAAATCCCCAAATCCACAGGATGTTCATCAACAACATTACCTCATCATCTACATAAAGATCATTACAGAATTCATTAAAACAAATAGCAAACCTCATTGTTTAAATCAATCAACAAGATGATTAAACCGGATCTTAAAAATCCTACATGATGATCAAAACTCAATATAACGATCAAGGACTCTAAACAACATTACCAGATGATTAAACACCTCCAAACCTAAAAAGCTGAAGCCACATGAGGACCAATATAGCATTTGTAACGGATGTATTGGTATCACTATGTTTCCATCCAGCTATTTTTATTCACATTGTGGATATGCGCATACAAAAAAAAAAAGTTGATGGAAACGCCATGATGCGCATACATTTTGAAAATGCGCATAAAAACTGTATGTGCATACCTGAGTAGGATAAACCTTTTATTCGCTAAGAAAAGATGCACATAAACTGCGATGGAAACACTTTTACTGCATAAATTCCAGTATGCACATTAAAAAAAGGTCATGTGATTTTGTTATAAGAGATCATGTGATGATAAAAATGTGTGTAAATGGACAAACCAGCAGGCTGAGCACATCGTAAAACATCTGAAATGTTGTTTCGGTCATTCTAAAACGCCTCACTGTTTCAGTAGTTGTGTTATTATATTATTAATGACCTCCAGAATCAAGAGCGTCTGTGCTCCACGTCTGACACCTTCAAACGCCACTGCGCGTTCACTGCGTGTCAGGATTGCCTTCTGAGGCACAAGTCATTTATTAAATGAAGAAAAGATTGACACAGCTTCTCCTACTGCAGCAAATTACATTTTTACTGTTGATATTTGGCGCCAGTTAATCAGAAAGTGACGATTTTGTCCGCTTTGTCTCATTGGATGGAAACACTGCTTTATTCACACGTCTTTTATGCAATAATCCAGTTTTGCGCATAAAGTTCATTCGCATTTTTGGATGGAAACATAGCTAATGACTTTGTAAAACAAGCGCGAGTATGGTGACTTTTTGTTTATATGCTTAATTTATATGCTGCATAAGTATAATATATTTGTTTAAAGGAGGGCGAAGGGTGTGTATTGTAAATTGTGTACTACTTATTATTTTGATTTTTTATATTATTATTTGATTAATATTTTTATTAAGTCATATAATTGCTAAATAACAAATATTAAAGCAAGAATAAATCAAAGAAAATGCCTCCAAACCTCATATAAATTTTCTGTTTGGGTCTCATAAAAGCCAAATCTAAACAAAAAAAGACTAAATCACAGATTTTTGACAGATGTTTTGAGTTCCCAGTCTCCCATTTGATCCTAAATTTAACACAACCTTCACCTAAAGTTATAAAGTTGATCTATATATATATATATATATATATATACTCCATTAGTTGGATATATTGTTCAAAGAGAGGAGAAGTGTGTGTACTTTACATTCTTCATTATAATTACTGTATTAATATTTGAAAAGTTATTTAATGTAAAATAACAAACAAACAAAAACGCCTCTAAATCTGTCAAACTCATAAACCTGCTCAACAAGTTCACGTTTCGGTCTCATAAAACCTGAATTAAAATTTATTTTTTTTAAAAAGCCTAAATTAATCTGAAGCTTAATCTATCAGAATTTTGAGAGATCTTCTGATTTTCCAGTCTCCCAAGTGTTTAACACAACCTTTAACTAAAACTTACACAGTTGATCTTACATATGCATGTTATACATGTTTGTTTCATGAGAAAGAGGGGGGTGTGTACTGTAAATTCTGCTATTCTTTACTAGTCTTTATTTATCATTTTAACATTATTGCATTACTATTTGACAAATAAATGTAAAATGAATTAAAAAACAAGCAAATGTGGAATACAAACCTGCTGAACAAGAGCCCATTGGGTCATATAGAACTTGAATCTGGAGCTCAATTTGACAGATTTTTTGACAGATGTTGCGAGTTTCCAGTCTCCTATTTCATCCTATAAGTTATTACCACAACCTTCAGCTAAAAGTTCAGTTGATAAGTTGTATATACTTGTTTTTAAAGGAGAAGTGTTTGCATTGTTAATTCTGTTATTTTAATATATACAATTAAGTTGTTTATATAAATGTTTAAAGATGCGAGAAGGGTGTGTGTTGTAAATTATGTTGTTCTGCACTAGTTCCTACTTTACTGTAACAGCTTAACTATGAAAAAAAATTAATAAATAAATAAACGTTAAACAAATAAACCAAACTAAAAATGCCTTCAAACCTGTGAAACTCATAGGAACCTGCTGAACAAGAGCTTATGTTTGGGTCTTATAAAACTTGAATCTGAAGCTCAATTTGACAGATTTTTTGACACATGTTGCGAGTTTTCCGTCTCCCATTGCATCCTAAGTTATTACCACAACCTTCAGCTAAAAGTTCTACAGTTGTTCTTTACATATATCCTCCATAAGTTGTATATACTTGTTTTTTAAAGAGGGAGAAGTGTTTGCATTGTAAATTCTGTTATTCTGATACAATTAAGTTGTTTATATAAATGTTTAAAGGGGGGAGAAGGGTGTGTGTTGTAAATTGTTGTTATGCACTAGTTCCTATTTTATTGTAACAGCTTAACTATTTTAAAAAAACAAGTTAACGTTATATAAATAAACCAAACTAAAAACACCTTCAAACCTGTGAAACTCATAGGGACCTGCTGAACAAGAACTTATTGGGTCTTATAAAAATTGAATCTGGAGCTCAATTAGACAGATTTTTTTAAAGATTTTTGACAGACGTTCCAAGTTCATCCCATGTTATTTCCACAACCTTCACCTAAAAGTTCTACAGTTGTTCTTATATATATCCTCCATAATTTATGTATTTTAAAGAGGAAACGGGTGTGCATTGTAAATTATGCTGTTCTGCACTAGTTCCTATTTTATTATAACAGCATTAATACTTGAAAAAATCAAATAAATGTTAAATAAATAACCAAAACAAACCAAAAAAACGCCTCTAAAGCTCATATAATCCTGCTGAAGAACAGCCCATGTTTGGGTCTTATAAAACTTGAATCTGGACCTCAATTTGACAGATTTTTGACAGATGTTCCGAGTTTCCAGTCTCCCAATTGATTCAAAGTTATTACCACAACCTTCGTCATAAAGTTACACAGTTTATCTTAACTTTAAACCAAACTCAGGCCTGAATATGAAGTGTTTACATTTATTGGACACAACTGACTGATCATGAGTCCAGACGCCGCACACACCCGTGTGTTTACACCACTCAAACACACAGTAAACTACTGAAAACTCGAACACCGGGACTTAAACTTAGCTTTTGGAGTCAGTTAACGGTTAAAGGGAACGGAATAGTAATAGTTATTGTCGGAAAAAACGTTACCGGCCCGGGTGGTGTCGGTCAGGTCGTGTCCGGCAGCGCTCCTCGGGAACTCCTTCAGTTTCCTGCCGCTCAGGTTGAGCCCTCCGGTGGCCGCCGCCTCGTCCAGCGCCCGGTCCAGCGAGCGGTTCCAGGACGCAGGTCCGGGGGCATTTGATAATCCGTGATGGGTGGCTCCTCCCGCCGCAACAGCTCCTGCGGGATGGCCGACGGTAAAAGAGGGCACGGCGCTTTCCGCGGAGAGCAACACCGAAGCCGCCATTACACAGCTAACACTCCCGCTGGATCCACGGGCCCCACACGAGCTCGGAGAGTGGGGGACTGCGCAGGCGCAGGCGCGCACAGAGGGCATATAGCGGTATGAGTTGCTCCTAGAAGGGATACAGCCGCGAACGGAAGTTAACGATAACTATTTATTGAATTTTAATGTAATTTTAAAGATGAAGGTTGTGCTAAAAGCTTAGGATCAAATGGGGGCACTTATAGATCAGTGAGCGGTATAGGTTTTACTAGAAGAGATACAACTGCGGCAGGAAGTTAACGAGAATTATTTATTATATAATCAGTTATGTTTTATTACATTAATATTACTATTATTATTATTTAATTTCAGTATAACACAAATATAATAAGACAAAATTCCAATAACCACTTTCATGTATATTTATCTCACATCAGGGCCTCACGGTGGCGCAGCGGCGCAGTGGGTAGCACAATCGCCTCGGCTGGTTCGAGCCTCGGCTGGGTTCGGCTCGGCTGGCATTTCTGTGTGTTTGCATGCTCTCCCGTTCTCCCACAAGTCCAAAGACATGTGGTATAGGTGAATGGGGTAATTGGCTACTGTATGTGTGTATGTGAGTGTGTATGGATGTTTCCCAGAGATGGGTTGCAGCTGGAAGGGCATCTGCTGCGTAAAACACATGCTGGATAAGTTGGCGGTTCATTCCGCTGTGGCAACCCCAGATTAATAAAGAGACTATGGCGACAAGAAGATGAATGAATGAAAATTTATTTTAAAACATAGAACAAACTAAAAAACACCCCAAAAAATTACGCTACAGGGTGCTCTATAAATTTATTCATTTATTATTTATTTATTTTCACTAAACTAAAAAGTCTTCTTCCTAAATTTGGTTTTAACAACTTTAAACTTACAGCAAAAAAAAAAAAAACTCCTATTGGAAAACTAAAACAGTGGTTTTGTCTTAAGACACTTGCCTTTATGAATATAATATTTCCCCAAAATTAAAATATCATTCAATACAAACTGAATATAAACATCTCCCCCTTAAATTATTCATTAATGGACCCTTCATAGTTGGGTAAACAGTGATTGGGTAGTACAAAAATTATTATTTTACAATCCTATTTGCTCAAATGATAAAATAAAAGCTCAAAGATAGCGTTGTCAACACTTTCAGAAAAAGAAAAAAGACTGCCATTCGGACTGATAACTAGCAGACAGAAGAGAGAATATGCACTTTAAAAATCACAGTGTTAAAAACTACCCAAATTGGGTTGTTTTTAACCCTATTGCTGGGTAAATATAGGACAGAAAACATCAGGGGTTAAATTAACCCAAGTAATTGGGTTATTATTTTTAACCCAAAAATGGGTTATTTTTACTTAAATAACAGGTTAGTTTGACTTAATTAATAGGTTATATTTTCAAATGTAATTTTTAGCTTTCTTTTAAAATCATTAACCACATAAAAAAACAGGTCAATATTGTCTCAGCTTTATTTATTTTTGTTCCATTACATTTGTTCAGCACATTACACTCCGTAAACACACTTTACCTCAGAGATCATACAAAACTGAATACAAATTATGAACTGCATTCGAAACAATTCATTTCATATTTATGGGTTGCTCGTAAACATTTATAATAATAATAATAATATAAATGTGGCATCGCAGTCAGCCCCTGCTGGGAGTTGATTTGACCCAAGGAGCTGGGTAGATGTGCCTGTGTGGTGCTAGGGTTGCATTGATTCAAGTCTTAGAAATGATTACCCAGAAAATAACCCAAGTTTGGGTTACATAGCACAACCCAAAAACTACCCAAGACTCTGAAAATAACCCCCAAAAATTACCCAAATGCCTCAACCCAACATTTGGGTAGAAAAAATAACCCCAGATTTTTTAGTGTGTAATTAATGAAAATACAGTTGTTCGTTGTTCGTTCATGTTAACTCACGGTACATTAACTAATTTTAACAAGCTGTGATGTTAATAATGCATTAGTAAATGTTCAATTACGATTAATAAATGCTGTACAAGTGTTGTTCATGATTAGTTCATGTTAGTAAATGCATTAACTAATGAACCTTATTGTAAAGTGTTACCAAAGTTTTTAATACCTAGATTAAACAAAACCTATGTAAGTTACATTTATATGTATTTAAGTATGGGTTATATCATCTTTGCATCAAATTGCTACAAACTAATAACCTCACATGAGAGTAAATGGGGACGTGATAGTAAATTTGACACACACTAAAAAATCTGGGGTTATTTTTTCTACCCAAATGTTGGGTTGAGGCATTTGGGTAATTTTTGGGGGTTATTTTCAGAGTCTTGGGTAGTTTTTGGGTTGTGCTATGTAACCCAAACTTGGGTTATTTTCTGGGTAATCATTTCTAAGACTTGAATCAATGCAACCCTAGCACCACACAGGCACATCTACCCAGCTCCTTGGGTCAAATCAACTCCCAGCAGGGGCTGACTGCGATGCCACATTTATATTATTATTATTATTATAAAGGTTTACGGGCAACCCATAAATATGAAATGAATTGTTTCGAATGCAGTTCATAATTTGTATGATCTCTGAGGTAAAGTGTGTTTACAAAGTGTAATGTGCTGAACAAATGTAATGGAACAAAAATAAATAAAGCTAATACAATATTGACCTGTTTTTTTATGTGGTTAATGATTTTAAAAGAAAGCTAAAAATTACATTTGAAAATATAACCTATTAATTAAGTCAAACTAACCTGTTATTTAAGTAAAAATAACCCATTTTTGGATTAAAAAAAATAATAAAATTACTTGGGTTAATTTAACCCCTAATGTGTTCTGTCCTATATTTACCCAGCAATAGGGTTAAAAACAACCCAATTTGGGTAGTTTTTAACACTGTGATTTTTAAAGTGTAACATTAACTAACATGAACAAATACTGTAGTAAATGTATTGTTCAATGTTTGTTTATGTTAGTAAATGAATTAATTAACATTAACTAATGAACCTTATTGTAAAGTTTGAACAAAACGTTCAAGAATTTAAAATGCTGATGACCGTCTACCCCCTACCATCACTGTAGATGTAAAGCCTAATTATGTCGATAATTATTCATATTATTTATTATATTATAAAAATATATTTTATTAGCATTTAGCCCTACCTCAACCCCAAACTCAACACTCACAGTACTGTAAAATATGAATTATTGTTGAACAATGTCACACAAATTATTATCATTATTATTATTTACTAACAAGAACCAGCATGTACAGCTTTCTTATACAGCAAAAATAACTTTACCTTTCTTAACAAAAAAATAGAATAAATGAGAAAAAGAGAAGAAAAAATAATAAGAGAAAGGAGAGGGTACATAATTATCAAATTACATACAAATATATTACGCACATTTTTCCAATCTTAGATATTAACAGGAGTTATTAAATGTGCTTTAATGCATGTACACAAACAATTTTATGCAAAAATGTTAAAAGAGGAGCATATATTAGTTGTTTTAATTGCTTTTCTATTTTTAGACTTTGAGATCACTTTCATATATGTTTGAATTTCTTTTTCTAGCACCATGAAGAGAGGTTTGCTTTTGGCAAACTTGGATTTATGTATGTGAAATTTACATAATAATAAAATTAAGTTTATAATAAAACCAGCATCTTTTAAAGAGCGATCCTTGACATAATAACCCAAAATCACGTTTATAAGATAAGGAAAATGATTTTAAAATATTATTAGTAATAAAGGCTCCAACATTAATCCAAAAAAGTTGGGTATATTGGTCACACAAATTATGCTATATTGATGTGAGTATCCGCAGCTGCATCCCTTCTAGACTTCACCAAGCGGTGTGAACGTATGAACACGAGCACGAGCGAGACACTACAGCGCATGCGCGGAGGGAATGCGAATGTACATCATTAAAAAGTCCAGCCAGTTTAGCCTGTATGGCAGTATCTCAAAATGCACATCTAGTTTAGCACAATGTAGTTTTGTCATGAAACATATAATTACATGCATGGAAAATCAGTACACTATAAAACACAGTTTCACTTGAACAAACAAACAAACAAAACATACAAGAAACATTAACAAAATTTATGTGTAATATTTTTTGCAAAATTTTGTTTCTTGGTGGGCGACAGGTAGCTCAATGGTTAGCACTGTCGCCTCACAGCAAGAAGGGCGCTGGTTCGAGTCCCGGCTGGGTCAGTTGGCATTTCTGTGTGGAGTTTGCATGTTCTCCCAGTGTGGGTTTCCTCTGGGTGCTCTGGTTTCCCCCACAGTCCAAAGACATGCGCTATAGGTGAATTGAATAAACTAAATTGCAGCTGGAAGGGCATCTGCTGTGTAAAACATATGCTGGATAAGTTGGCGGTTCATTCCGCTGTGGCGACCCCTGATAAATAAAGGGACTAAGCAGAAGGAAAATGAATGAATGTTTCTTGTTATAAATAAAAATGTTATGAATCAATGACAAAATTAATTAATAAAAATTAAAATTAATTGTTAAAGATCTAATTTATTTACCTAATTTAAGACAAGATTTCATACAATGTCATTTTGATATTTTATATGTAAACTATATCATTTTATTTATAATATATAACATATATGAATGCACATATACAATCTAATGTAGAATATCATGATCTGATATTAAGCTATTTAAAGAAATGTACATCCTTAAGGTTGTTTATATATATATATATATATATATATAAACAAACGATAACAACAACAGTGAGTGTATTTGTTGGTGTATTGGGTGTTTTATACATGTTTAAACTAAGATAAAAATGTTCCTGTCATGTAGAAAATTATAGAAATCAACAAATAAAATTATTTTTTAAGACACATGATCTGAAATAAACTCATTTAAGATGTGATTTGTGATGTATGTAAAGTAATATTTTACTTTGAACAATTACTCTTGAGTCTTATAAACATACTCTTTATTTATAAACATTTAATGTCAAATTAGGTGTAAAATTAGGTGCTCCTTAGAATAAATTAATTTTGATCTAAAGCTAATGTATTTTATTCAAATGTCAAAGTCTACAATTATTTACAACATTGTTCTAGGATTAACTCCAGCAAATCAAAGGAAGTGAAGTAATTTATATAAATGCAAACTGCCCCCTATTGGTCAGTTATAAAACTTTATAAAAAAAGTGTTTCACTCAGAAAACCAGTTCTTTTAATAAATCAATTAAAACACACTGTATAATGCATTAATATAACTAAAATCAAGAATTACCACAATATTTTAACAACCTATTAATATATGCATTAGTTTAATATGCACTTTTATTAAGATGTTTTAATGTTAAAATACGTATGAGCAGGGTTCATACACATTTTTACTTCTAAAACTCATGACTTTTCCATGATTTTTCCAAGACTTTCAAGTAAATTTTCATGACTTAATGTTTCATGCAATGTCTACATATGCATGGTAAAAGAAAAACAATGCATGTTCAACTTTATTACAGCATATTATAAAACACACAACAATGTATTTAGTTTCAATTTCTATCTATGTAAAATTGATTTAGACAATGTTTACACCGCACTAATAAATGTGAGTGATTGGCCAAGGACAGAAAAGAAGTAAATAACCTATATTCAAGTATACAGATATCTGTTTTCATGACTTTTCCAAAACGTTCTCGGTTTTTCAGTTTTTCCAAAACTTTTGTAACATGGAAAATGCCATGTTACAATTCCATGACTTCTCCAGGTTTTCCATGACCGTATGAACCCTGTATGAATCTTTTGAAATAAACGGTTATATTAAAAACATGATATCAAAATACCTTCGTAAAACACCCCACACTCAATCAACAGTATCTGCATGCAGCCTTTATGATGCAAGCTGAGATTGCATCACTCAGAGATGCAATGTCAGACACAATGCACTCAATAGAGTGACGTCACTGTGACGGGTAGGGTTAGGTGAGCATATTAAAAAGAATTGGATGCAGCTCAGATTGCACTGCATCAGGTCTGCATCCAGACCCCTCTCCACTCAATCCAGCCCTTATATCTGTAATAAGACACAAACATTAATACTTTCAAGAAATTATCTTCTGATAATCGGACTAAGCCAATACTACTGCATGAATAAAACATTATAGATTTGTTTCTGCATTTTACCATAGACTGTAAAAAAAGCATTTTACACGTCATCGACTCATGAACAAGTGACGCATGTTTTCACTGAGCAAAAATACAGACATTTTAGTTGTCATGTTTTCTTTATTTTTTTTCACGTACTCTACATTTAAAAGTCAATATGTGGACCTTCATTTCTTTGAGCGAACAGTCAAAGAGCACATATTCAGCTGTAAATATAGAGGAAAAATCCAATAAAGGTGCATAGTACCAAATATTGCTAACAAGTAACACGAACTGGTCCAAAACCTAGAACACAGAAAATATAACGCAGCATTTCTTGAGGGGGTTTTTTCCACAGAGAAAAAAAAAGTTCATTCGTAGTCTTGATTTTATTGCTTCAGACAGCATGGATTCTGCAGCAATGTTAATAGAAATCCCACACTGGAATGTTTCAGAAGATAATGTTCCTCCAGCTTTCGAGTAAGGCACAGGAGACTGTGTGTCGTAGTGAAAAAAAAAGCCTTGAGACGTATAAAGATTAAATAAGAAGAGCGGAATGGTCAAGTGATCTTCAGACAAGCCAGGAAAAAGAGGACAAACTGCTGTACATCGCTGATGGCATCATCTCACATTCCCATCCTGATGCTCTGAATTATCTGGAATATCGCTGGAGAAAGATGGGAAAAACTAATATTAGAGAACTAAATATTTTACATTCAGATCATGTAAGGGTTTTAGAATCCCTATGTGTAGCCTTTATTGTGCTGTTCAGTCTTAATCAGGGCTGAATGTTGCTCAATTCTGATGGCGAATTAAATTTAATGGTGCTTTAGAAGAAAATGCATGTTGGTTAATTCTGTTTAACAATGAATTAATGCATATATGCACAAGAAAAATATAGTTTTAAAAACTTGCACTTTTAAATAAATATAGTACACATTCATTTCCCTCTTTTAATTATCAAATATTATGAAACTAACTTAATCATGACGATAAAAGTACTTTAGCAATATTAAGTAGGATGAAATAACAGTAATTGTAATGACGTCTATGGTCATACGTGCAGTTTGTTCCTTTAATAAACAGACTTACGAAACAAACTTCTTGCTGATTGAGTATTTGACTTAAAAATTAATCAGTAAACTCAAAGAATGATCACTTTATTGTATTTAATTTATGAAAATGTGTGTTTTTGGGGGGTTTTGAACTCACCTGATCCACATACTACAAAGACAAACAAGGCAAGCAGCCACGGTCCCACCACTGCCTTCTCTTCTTGAATGCCTCTCTGATAGGAAAACAATAATATTATTTCATTAATAAACACTTTAACCACTTGTAAATGAGTAAAGAAAATAAATAAGGCCAAATAAACACATTAAACCTCCTCTAACCAACGATAATAGTCGATTATACAGCTACCCAAATGGAGTGTTACATAAATACACACAGCTAGCGTTTATTGTAACGCAAACAAAGCACCAAAACCTTATTTTACATCAATTAATCAGCAAAGTAAAAGGCAGAGAGGTAAAAGCTGTGATTTACCGTGGATTTGGCCACATTTCCTCTGAGAGTGATGTTCTTGCTGTGTTTCTCGTTCGCCATGCGAATCCTCTGTTTGGCCACCATCTTTTAGGCTTATTTAGTCGCTTTTAGAGGAAAAAGAAGATGAGTTCAGACTGCTGAAGATCCAGGAGGCTTTGTGATCAGTTGACGTGTAATTTCGGACTGATGAACTGGTTTAGTCTACGTGTGCATAAGAGAAACTCACTCCACCCACGAGACGTGGACGCTTTGAAAGAGAATAGAGGCGTCGCATGATTGACAGATTGTAGGCGGAGCTTAACTTCACCACCACTTGAATTACATTATTTATTTGTTTCTAATTTGGTTATTTTCAACACACAACTTCTTGTTAATGCGTATTAAAGTTCATTACTCTCATTGTTTAAGGTGAAATTGATATCCAAGACGCTTCAGTCGTAGAGCTGTCATCACGTGGTGAGTGATACTTTAATCATCGCTGAGGATGGAGGACCAATCACCGCAGTCGTTTATTTTTAGAAAAAAACATTATTTGTATTTATTCAATAAATGTTTATGACGAGAATATTCAAACATTTTAAATTGTTGATTATTAAAATACATTGGGGATTTAAATGCATTTGAATTGACGGAGCGCTGACTTGAAGGAAGAAGCGACCCCGAAGATTGTTTTTCATCGAAAATATTTACCAATATTTACCAACATGCAATATTGCATTTTTTTTGGCCACATTTAATCAGCCTTTTAGTTCGTCATAAAACAGGATTTTAATATACTATTTTATTAGTATTTAATAATCTATTCGATTATTTATTTAATCTATATAATTATTTACGAATCTGACCAACAAAAATATATTATATTTTTATAATACCGGGTTATGTTATACTGAAAAGTCTTTTGAAATAACCTGTTCTTAAAAATATTATATCGAAATACCTTCGTAAAACACCACACACTAAATCCAGTCGCTAAATATGCAATAAGACACACACATCAATCCTTAAAAAATCTGTTCTGAATATCGGGCTGAGCCAATACTCTTATAAAACATTAAGCACTTGTTTTGACATTTTACCATAGACTGTTAGGAAAAGCATTTTACACGTCGTCAACTCACGAACAAGTGACGTCGGCGCAGAATCCTGTGACGTTGCACGCTTTCGTACTTCCGTTTCAAAAATGGCGCCCCCCACACCTCATTTAGCAGGTGAGTTGTCGCTCACAAATGTGCATTTCGTGCTCATTTCTGTGGCGTAAATATACACGATCAGTATGAGATGTCGGTTATGTTACGCAATAACTCGCACGTCATTTATTCTCACGGTTTGCAGACATACTCACGCATCAGCTCACTCATAAGCCTGTCATATGCGCAAGAAATGTTTACTAACGTTATTTTAGGCATCTGCAAAACGAGCAATGGGAAATATTTAAAAGATCTCTATTGTATTTACCCCGTGATTAGATAATATGTGGTGTAGAATGTTTTTCTTTTGTTGTGTGCATGTAATAAGTGCAGAATAAACTGTTTTAAGCCATCTTTACGAGCCAAACGTAGTTTAAATGAGTTAAAGGCAGGGCCTGACACAATCTGACGACATTTTCTCGCTATTTCTTGGCAGAATTTTGTGCAAAATCTATGAAATTATGCGGAATTACTTTGAGAATGTTGTAACTAACTAGTATAGTAAACTTATATGTACGTTTATTTAACACAAATCCCATATTAGAACCAATTATTTAGTAAACAAAGCAAGTCTCTCATATAACACGTCTACTAAAAGCTAGAACATATTAATTTACAAACTGTATCATACATAAATCATCAACATTTGTATAGAATTCAGTAACATTACTGAAATGTAAAAAAGAAAACTGAATGAAAGGCATAGATATTTACACAAAGGTAAATAAATATACCCTTAGGTAAATAAATATACTATGTACAGGCATATTACTATATACAATGTTATATGTGCATCTGTTATGTGCAAATTGACTAGTTGCTTATTAGCATGCATGTTATTGAGATACTGGCTGCTTATTAGTACTTATAAAGCATGTATGTATTGTGTATAATCATATTCTACATCCCTAGTCCTATTCAATACCTAAACTACCTTAATAACTATCAATAAGAAGCAAATAAGGAGTTTATTGAAGTAAAAAATGGATTGCTAAGAGTAAGAAATAAACCTGAAAATAAAGTGTGACCAAAAAATCCAAGTATAGCAAAGTCATTCATTCATTTTCTTGTCGGCTTAGTCCCTTTATTAATCCGGGGTCGCCACAGCGGAATGAACCGCCAACTTATCCAGCGTTTTTCTTACGCAGCGGATGCCCTTCCAGCCACAACCCATCTCTGGGAAACATCCACACACATTCACACTCATACACTACGGACAATTTAGCCTACCCAATTCACCTGTACCGCATGTCTTTGGACTTGTGGGGGAAACTGGAGCACCCGGAGGAAACCCACGCAACCACGGGGAGAACATGCAAACTCCACACAGAAATGCCAACTGACCCAGCCGAGGCTCGAACCAGCGACCTTCTTGCTGTGAGGCGGCAGAACTACCTACTACGCCACCGTGTCGCCCAGTATAGCAAAGTATAATGCATTATATATCGCAATGACAGTTTTCCAATATTGTGCAGCCCTAATGTTTAGGTTACATTTCCTTTTTCATGTGTGTGTGTGTCTCTTTGCCATGTCTTAGAACCTGTTTGCACATTTCACAATTAATTTCTGAGCAAGTTAGTTTTAAAATGAATCCCACACACAGGTTTTATAACCTTAAAACTAAAAGGTTGAACTCTCAGGTTTTTTCAAGCTAACATTTAAAGTGATAGCTCACTCCATAATTAAAATTGTCAACATTTACTCTACCTCAACTTATTCCAAACCTGTCTGAGTTTCTTTCTTCTGTTGAACACAAAAGAATATATTTTGAAGAATGATGAAAACCTGTAACCATTGACTTCCATAGTAGGAAAAACACACCATAAAAGTCAATGGTTACAGGTTTTCAGCTTTCTTTAAAATATCTACTTTAAATGTTACAGAATAAAGAATCTTATAAATGTTTGGAGCCACACGGGGGTAAGTAAATGTTAATTTTTGGGTGAACTATCCCCTTAATCTCTCTTTAACGTCTGTTTTACCTTCTCAGCATTTAAGACTATTTAATAGCATTTGTTTTATTCCAAACAGTGCGAGGATCAGATGGTACGCTGCTGTTGCACGGACCTCCGAACTGTCAGGAAAGCTCTGCTTTTCAGAGGTCAGTTATTGCACTTTCTGTTACATTTTCACACAAACACTTTGTTGATTTATCAATAATAGATGCTTCCTTATAATAATAATAAAAATTATAATAATAATAATAATAATTCATTTAATTCATGAACTTTCTCATACATAAAAATAATAATAATAATAATAAACCTCTATCAGTAACATAGTAATTGTAAGCTAAGTCATTGTAAGCTATATTGAAGAGATGGGTTTACAACTGTGTCTTAAAAGAACTTAATGTACATATTTAATAGGCTCCAATATACATACTCAAGCAATATTCTTTCCGTCATTTTCCTTTAACTTAGTCCGGTATTTATCAGGGGCTGCCACAGTGGAATCAACCACCAACTTTTCTGGCATATGTTTTATGCAGCGGATGCCTTTCCAGCCGCAACACAGTACTGGGAAACACTTAATCACACACCCATACACTACGGCCAATTTAATTAATCAATTCCCCTATAGTGCATGTGTTTAAAACTAAAGCACCTGGAGGAAACCCACACCAACACACGGAGAACATGCAAACTCCACACAGAAATGCCAACTGACCCAGCTGGGACTCGAACCAGCGACCTTCTTGCTGTGAGATGACAGTGCTAACCACTGTGCCACCATGTTGTCCAAAGTAATGCATTACTTTACTTGTTACTTAGAAAAGTAATAGTACTGCGTAACTCATGTTACTTGTAAAGTGTTACCCATAACACTGATAAAATACCTTAACTTCAATAAATTATTTTTTTTTTTTTCAGAGATGACCGGCAAGGCAGATACATGACGTTCAGCAGTGACGGCACCTTGTTTGCATGGTGCAATGGCTCACAGTATGTATAAAGCTTTCCAGATGTATTCATTAGTATTAATGAGAATTGAAGTTCGCGTAAACCTCTGTGCTCTGTGTGTTTGGTAGGGTCACTGTGCTCAAAGTTCCCTCTGGAGATTTGGTGAAGTCTTTCGATTTACCGAAAACAACCGCTCTGGAGTTCTCGCCCCTGAATAAAGTTCTGGCCACCTGGCAGCAATATACCAGTATGACCTTATAAATTATGATATAATCTTTTTGTGTCATCATTTACGCATACTTCAGTTGTTACAGGCCTGTTTGTGTTCGAGAGGCCCTGCTGTTAAAAACTAGCCTAGAGTTCTATCTGCTGTTTAAAAACTACCCTAGAGCGACGTCTATTATTAAAAGAACTAGCCTAGAGTGGCGTCT
>CAIGQQ010032394.1:3551989-3587214 GCA_903798035.1 Danio albolineatus
GTGTGTGTGTGTGTGTGTGTGTGTGTGTGTGTGTGTGTGTGTGTGTGAAGTTTCAGCTCAAAACACCACACAGATAATGTTTTCTAACTCTCTGAATCTGATCCTTCAAGGCTTTAATCCTAATTGTGCTGTTTTCGTGACAGTCGCTTTAAATTCAAATGAGATTGTGCTCTTTTTAAAAGAGGGCGGAGCTACAAATGAATATGTGTAAGTATAGTGGCAGATTCAAAACGAGACTAACATTACCTGTAAAAACTGAAAGACGGTATCTCAGAAGACATCTATAATACATTATTTTCAGCAGATACGTTATGCTAATGAGGGAGAGATCATCACTAATGGGCGGGGCTTTCCCCCTCTGATGACACGTACAAAGGGAGAATGTCAATCAAAGTGTTTCTGCTGACTGTTTTTATCAAGTGTGATTATAAATAAAA
Organism: Danio albolineatus; assembly: GCA_903798035.1. Lineage (NCBI taxonomy): Eukaryota > Metazoa > Chordata > Actinopteri > Cypriniformes > Danionidae > Danio > Danio albolineatus. The sequence goes on from CAIGQQ010032394.1 coordinate 3,552,427, forward strand.
ATAGACTTTTTACCATTAGAGGCTGGTTATATTCACACAATGTTGCCTCACAATTGTGTTTAGACCCTTAATGAAAGTGATTTTTGCGTAATGGGTCATAATAGAGGTTTTCATGTACGTATTAATGTTTCGCATTGTCTTCCAAAGCCACTGCAGTTCTTGTGACCGCCAGCACAGAGGTGGATAAAACAGGAGCCTCTTATTATGGAGAGCAGACGCTACATTACGTCGCCACCAATGGAGAAAGTGCTGTCGTTCAGCTACGTAAGTAAAAACATTTAAGCAGTTAATAATGAACTACTAGGGCTGCACAATGTATCAATGACGTCGCATTTTGCACATAGTGATATTGCAGGATCTGTAATTTCAGTACAGTTTAAGTTCAGTTTTAGTTTATTCATCTGTTAGGTCATTTGAGTGGGATTACATATATCAGCAAACATCGTGGAGTCATTGTGAATTTTAATATTAATAGATTGAAAGTTTTAATTTGCTTTGTTTTTAAGGCATGTGACTAATGTGAGATTTCAAATGTGTTTAAACCATTTGTGTGTAAGAATTTTTATCAAATTTGTAGTGGATTAATTGTAGTTGTTTTTTTATATGATGAAGACTATGCAGTGTCATTTATTTACATTTAATTATTTCCTTTCTGTACATAAATACAGTCTCTAAAAAATCAGAATAAATTATCTGTTTGATTTGTGCAGATTATCTGTCCTACAAAATCATCCCAATCATTATAATATGATGAATTCTTTGCAAATTGTGCGATTCAAGTCATGGATATCGCAATATAGAGTACAGTGGCCAGGCTGCTCTTACTATCAGACATATTTTGTTGAAATGTAGAAGTTTTAATACAATTAGACATTTTATAAGGAGAGTACTTTGATGGTTGTTTTTAAAAATGTAACACCAGGAAGAGCCTTAAATTATTTATCAAAAATTAAACTGAAAAATCATATTTAGCTTTGAATATATATTTTTGTGTGAATTTTATTTATTTTTAATTTATATATTTATCTAAGTAACTTTATTGTAATACGAATTTGTTTTTATCATGTAATATTTTTATGTATATCCATCTTGTCATGAAATGGCCGTAAGTTGATGATGTGGCAATAAAAAAATAATAAATAAATAAATAAATAAATATAGAGTACTGTGCTAAAGTTTTAGGCCAACATTAATTCTGTTGTTGTACTGATGGTATAATGGATATATGTAGGGCCAGACAGAATCTGCAGACTTTTGTGCTATTTCTGCTGAGAATTTTGTAAAAAAAAAAAATCTGCGGATTCATGCAGGAATTATTTTGGGAGAATCGTAACTAAAATCTAAATATATTAATTAAAAATAATAGCTTTTTAACTTTTATTTAACGTTTACAGTGCAAATCCAAATAGATTCACTTATCTGGTAAACAAAGCAAGTCTCTCATATAATACTAATAATATATTCTACTAAAAGACAGTAAATAGGACAGTACAAGCTGTATTGTAAATAAATCAAATGAACACTTTCCTATTAGTTAATACTATTACTGAAATTAATTTAGAAACTGAATAAATATATATATTTGATGCTCATAAACAATCTGTAACGGATGGGTGACGCTGACAACGGTGTTGAGGATCCAAGTGCAGATTTAATTAAAGTCAGTATAGGGGATGTCATCAGGGGCAAACAGATATACACAGGTAATCAAAAATCGTGGTCTTTAACAGGCGGAAGGTCAAAAAAGGCAGACGAGGATAAACAAATAGCAAAGCGAGGATCAAAACACGGAAGACAGGAACAAAGGAAACGCGTTGTAGAGTCACAATACAGATAACAATACTCAGCAATGACTGAGCGTGTATGTGCTGCTTATGTAGTGTGTGTAATCAGTCTCAGACAGTCCTCAATCAGTCGTGATATAGAACAGGAGTGTGTGTGTGCTGCATGACTGGAAATGTAGTCCTTAAACATGGCTGATTTGTAGTTCATGTGAATATTTCTGTGTGAACCAGCGATCTCTGGCTGTAGAGATCGCTGGTGACCGTGACACAATCATAAAGTCCTCGTGCTGCAGGTATTAGGAGGTTTGCTGACGGTGCAGCTGTCGTACAGTGAGGGGTTTGTGTCTTTAATAATTTATGACAGTTTGCGTTCATTAAACAGGAAGAATGTTTAATAAATCCATATGAAACAGTCCCCAAAAGTCACGTCTCCTCTTCAGTTTCGGGCTCAGGTGCGCTTTGCACTCACACTACAAGCGTACCGCGCCAAAGACCAAGTGAACCGCGCTCAGGCACACCTCTTCCAACCGGGCCAGGGACGGCCAAGTGACCGTACCTAGGCTCGATTCAGAACACTCACACTTCTCAAACGATCCAGGAAACGGGCCTGGGCACGGTTCGGATAGCATAGTGTGAGTACGCCCAGACATGTGAAAGACTATGTTGGAGAGAGGCTGTTTATCCTGGTTTGAGCTGCATTTCTAGGAAAATAGCATGAACTGATGGAATTGTGAATGTTGAAAAGTACAGATAGGTTTTAATCCATTATACCATTCCTTCTGGAAAGGACTTCAGTGGTTCTAGTTTTCATTTTCAGAATAGTAATGATCTGCTAACTCCAGTGAAATCCTATTTGGTGAAAGAAAACAGCTGATGAAACACAGACAGTCATGAACTGGGCTCCACAGGGTCCAGACCTCAATGTTATTGAGGCTGTATAATCTGAAAGATAAGAAACTCTAAACCTAAAGAGTAACTCTGGAAAGGACTATAAGACACCTGATATTACACAGCACATTATTTCAGAAAATCTCAGAACAGGTAAAACAAAACAGGTGCCAACTTGAAGAGGAAATGTTGTGCTGTTGTTGTTGTTTTTTTATACATATTCCCTATATTTTCTGTTTGTTTATAATAAAGAGACTGATGATTATATATTGTGCAAAAGTCTTAGGCCAACAAAGCTGGTATAGCGCTCAGTACTTTTGCACAGTACTGTATATCGCAGTGTCATGTCAGTTTTTTGCAATATCATGCAGCCCTTTTAACTATCATGAATAAAATAATACATTTTTATGTTGTCCTTTCCAGCAAAGAACGGCCCCATATATGACGTCTCCTGGAGCCCCAACTCTACTGAGTTCTGTGTGGTTTATGGTTTTATGCCCGCCAAGGCCACCGTATTCAACAACAAGTGTGAGTCTGTGTTCGATTTCGGCACCGGCCCTCGAAACGCTGCTTTCTACAGTCCACAAGGCCACATTCTCGTCCTCGCCGGCTTTGGAAACCTAAGAGGACAGATGGAAGTTTGGGATGTGAAGAAATACAAGCAAGTGTCCAAACCCCAGGCTGAAGACACCACACATTTCTCCTGGTGTCCCGACGGGGAACATATAGTCACTGCGACCTGCTCTCCCAGACTCCGAGTCAGCAATGGCTATAAGATCTGGCATTACACCGGGACTGTGCTGTACAAGCATGAAACGCCATCCGGTAAAGAGCTCTGGGAGGTTTTATGGCAGCCGTTTCCAGCTGGAGCGTTCCCTGAGCGGGCCGTCAAATACCAGGCTTTACCGAGTGAGCTGGGCAGCACTGAAGCCAAACCTGCGCAGGCGTACCGACCTCCGGCTCTACGCAACAAACCACAGACAGCCAGCTCCAAGCTAGTGAGTTTAGTTTCCTTTAGTTTAGTTTGTTTGTTTGTTTACAGGGGCAGTGCACATTTATTAACATTACTTGTTGATAAAATGTACCAGAATTAGCCAAGAATGTCTATTTTTTTCACCTGTAGACTCTTGACAATGTTAAAAGTCACACCTAACAATAGAAACAAAGCATAATAACACAAAAACACAATCATAGTACTGTACAAAGGTATTAGGCTACTAGTATTTTCATTAAAATAATGGTTTAAAGTCATTAATTTCTATATTTTTCTGTAGCATGTCAGTTTGAAATATTAATTTACATTTCCAAACATTATTTTTGTCATTAATTGTAATTACGATTAAGATTATTGTCTGCACAAGGAGTCTGACAATAGCCAGTGCTCCACACAGAGATCTGATCAGGGGTGTGCTTCCGAAAACCATCGTTAGCTAACTAAGGTCGCAAGTTTCGTCGTTACAAACATAGTTTGTTGATTTAGTGTTTCCCAAATCCCTCGTTCCAACGAACATTGCCAACCAAGCAAACTGCATCGCAAACTTGTACGCTTGCAACTACACCTGTAGAGCTGTAGTTAGTGGCATAGTTCCTGGTTGGGTTGTATTCCCCGTTATCCCCCCTATGCCCTATTCCTTCAGAACATTCTAACATTTAAACTTGGAATGATTTAAAAGGAAAATATTGAAGTCATCTCTTTTGCCTGTAATTTGCTTTCCAAGTATTTTTTACAGTTCAGTTTTAGCGATCTTCATATTTACAGTTGCGTTCCCTTCGTAGTGCACTATGTAACCATTTATGCCATTTTGAACACAGCCGTGTTTCGTCATGGTGAAAGCTGTAGGTGATCTATTATATAAAAGCAGAATTTACGTCTCCAAAGCTTGCAAAAACAAAAATGTATAGCATACATCAATGCTTTTAATAAACAGTAGGTTATTTATTAAGTGTCTGTATATGATGTGGGCCTGTTGATTAGAATATTTCTGCAGTGGCTTGAATGTGTCAAATTGTAAAAATAGACTTTTCAAATAATAATAAAAAATTAAAAAACAATATCATATTTAATAATAATAACAATATTAACCATTATTATTATTATTATTATTAAGGTTTGATTTTGTTTCATTTTCTAATAATTAATAAATATAAAATTTCATTTCCTAATAAATAGCCTCATTAATTATTTATTTATATGTTTTATAGGAGATTAGAATACGTGTTAGGTTTTTGTAAGTGATTTTATGTTTTAGAATAGAATATGGAATATTCTCAATAACATTTATAAAGGAAACATACGTGTCATTTACATATATTTCAGTTAATATGGAAAAGGAGTGCATGTTTTTACCAAAACTAATATTGAATTTTTTTTTAATGCGTGTGCGTGTAAAACAATATAATTTGCACAAAAATATTATGGGGTTCTTCTCTAAAGTAGTTACTCCACCCTGTTTGGAGCGTCATTGTGGGCGTTTTACGTTATAACTAACGTGGTTCAAAGGACGGATCTGCAACAGAGAAACTTCATCGTTCATTTCTCAAACGATGCATCATACTATGATAGTTCAGTCGCGAGTTATTTCATTGTTTGGGAAACGCACCCCTGATTGTGATCCAGTCTGTCATGAAGAAACAGAACAAATTGAGACAAGCTCAATCCAGAAGACCTTTAGCAACATCTCTAAGACGCCTCATAAAAACCTACTTGCAAATCCTGGCTGTTGTTGTTGTTGCTACAGAAAAATATAGAAATAACCAACTTTAAACCTTTTTGTGGTGAAAATACTACTGGCCTAAGACTTTTGCACAGTACTATATATATAAATATACACACACAAGTAAGAAACAAGGAGACAAAGCAGAAATTTTTTCTTGTTTCTAGTCCAAATATCTTGAAATTCTTAAACCATGAAGCATTTTTTAGACTAGTGCAAATATCGTACCCCAAAATTTGTATGAATCAAGAATAGGATTTAATTCAGCCACAGATTTGGAACAGGTATGAATGTGCAGAATCGTGATAATATTATTTCTATGGCAGCATGAAGAGGAGCCGCCGCAGAACATGAAGCCAGGCGCCGCAGGAGAGAAGCAACCATCTAAAGCTGCTTTGAAGAACCAGAAAAAACGAGAAGCGAAGAAAGCAGCTAAACAGGTACCTGTGATTTGAAGATGTGTGTATTTAGAGGAAACCATACAGGGGAATATTTAAAGTGATGCTCTCTGTTAATCCAGGAGAACAAGCCTGATGAAGCTCCGCCTCCAGCAGCAGACCCCGCCCCTGTCAGTCATGTGACTTCAAGCTGTGGAGACCCAGAAACTGACAAAAAGATCAAGAATTTAAAAAAGGTGACATGATTTGATTATATGTATGATCAACCAGATAATAATCATAAACAATTTAGTTTCCTCCTCCCGGAATCTTTTATTAGGCTTTATTTCATTTTAGTAATTTTAATATTATTATTATTATTATTATTATTATTATTATTATTATTATTATTACACAGTTTCCCTGGGGTCTTAAAAAGTCTTAAAATGTCTTAGATTTCAAAAACCAAATTTTAGGCCTTAGTCTTATTGTTAATATTGTGCTGTAGGTCTTAAATCATTATAAACAGGTATTAATTGTCTTATGTCCATGTAATGCCCCAATCGGGCCAACACCCATTCCAATCTAATGACTAATAATTTATTTCAATAAAAGTTAAGAAACATTTTTTTCTTTAGTTTTATTTACTTATTAATATGGTTTAATTATCTTCCATTACAATAACATTTTGTTTTTTAAGGATTAACTTGGCCATTAAAAAAATCTTGAGCGTTTATCCTTGTGCAAATTTGAAATTTCACTCATTATGGTCTTAAAATGGCCTTAAACAGCTCTCAAAAAGGTCTTAATGTATTAAAATCGACTTTATGAAACCTGTAGAAACCCTGTATTATCAGGGTATCCGCGGGGTCTTACAAAGTCTTAAAATGTCAGTTTCAACAGTCATGTCAAAGCAGTAACTAAATCAGCATACTATCTTCTCAAAAACATTGCAAGAATTAGATGTTTTGTTTCCAGTGAAGACTTAGAGAAACTTGTTCATGCTTTTATCAGCAGCAGGGTGGATTACTGTAATGGACTCCTCACTGGCCTTCCCAAAAACACAGTCAGACAGTTGCAACTCATCCAGAACGCTGCTGCCAGGATTCTGACCAGAACCAGGAAATCAGAGCACATCACACCTGTCCTCAGGTCTTACACTGGCTCCCAGTTACATTCAGAATAGATTTTAAAGTATTACTACTTGTCTATAAATCACTAAATGGCCTAGGACCTCAATACATTACAGATATGCTGACTGAATACAAGCCTAATAGATCACTCAGATCATTAGGATCATATAAACTAGAAATTCCAAGAGTTCAGTCAAAGCAGGGTGAATCTGCTCTCAGCTATTACGCCCCCCGCTGCTGGAATCAGCTTCCAGAAATGATCAGATGTGCTCCAACATTAGGCACATTCAAATCAAGACTGAAAACACATCTGTTTAGCTTTGCCTTTACTGAATGAGCACTGTGCTACATCCGACAGATCGCACTATTGTGTCTTTCTTATCTTTTTCATTCTTTTATAACTTGTCTCAACTCATTTTAATCTGTTTTTATCTGGTTTTTTATTATTTGTTTTTATTTTCCTATACTTCAATTTTATTTCTGTTTATGTAAAGCACTTTGAATTGCCACTGTGTATGAAATGTGCTATATAAATAAACTTGCCTTGCCTTGCCTATTTCATATATAAATTTAATATATTTATATATATGAAATACAAAATTTATATACACAAACACACAAATGTTAAGTATATATATATATATATATATATATATATATATATATATTAGGGCTGTCCAAAAATGTATCGTGATTAATCACATCCAAAATAAAAGTTTGTTTTGACATAATATGTGTGTGTGTTATATATATTTATTATGTATATGTGATAAACACATTCATAGAAGCCAAAACTATATATAAAAAAGTTACATCAAAGTAGTTACATCATATTCAAATGTAAAATTTGTGTCATACACATATATTTTTTAGATATCTAAATATAAAAACCAACATTTTATCAAGTATATGCATTTGTGTATTTATATATTCATAATATAAATATACACAGTACACACACACATATTAAGTTAAACTTTTATTTTGGATGTGATTAATCACGATTAATTTTTGGACAGCCCTAATATATATATATATATATATATATAAAAAATGTATTCAGTTTATTCATTTATTTCATAATGTGTTTTTTCTGTTTATCTGGCAGAAACTCAAAGCCATTGATGAACTAAAGGAGCAGCAGGCGGCTGGAAAAGTCATGCAAAAAAATCAGGTTCCACCATTTTATCGTTGTAATTTTATCACAATATTTCTGGTTTACTTACATCAACTGCGATTCTTCATGGGACGAGTAACAATAATACCTGATTGCTAAAACCAAAATCATAACATTTTCCCTTTCTTACAGCTTGAGAAGATGCAGAAGGAGGCCCAGCTGCTGAAAGAGATTGAAGACCTTGAATTAGGATTATAAACTCACTGTACCAGTTTCCCCCATCGGTCATCATTGGTTTCCAAGCCTTGCTTTGTCATACTTCCATTAAAATGAATGGAGATGCTTTTCTTCATGTCCAACAAACAAGAGCCTGTTTTGCTTATTTGTTCATGGCTAAAAATTAAGGACTAAATTCTCAAAGCAATATTGTTATGCAATGTGACGCACAGCACAGAGGAACACCATGAAATGCGAAATAAAAACGTAGAAATTCAAACGGCGTGACTTTTATTATGCCGGTTGGGGCAGCCGGAAGTGTTCGTTCCTCCGCCAGTGTGAAACTATAGCAGCCGCAGATTTCAGCACAAACGCAGCTGAAATTGGTAACAAATAAACCCAACGGGAAGAGCTCAAAGCAGCTGATATTTCAGGTTTGATGAGAGAACACTTCATTACGACGAGTTTTGTGTTTGTGGGGTGGTTTTTGAGTGTTTATTTGTGATATTTAGATGAGCCGGTGAGCTACCGTTCATGTATGTTCATTTATCACATGCGTGTGTTTGTTTTTACTCAAACTGTCGGATGTTTTGACGATGTTTTGCTTTTTATCTGCGTATGAACGTATTTTTGACGATTTTTCACGATTGGAAGAGTTTCAGGCTTTGTGTATGAAGCAGTTCAGCCATTTCACAAACCACAAAAGCGAAGCGTTTGAGCTCATACGTACATCGGGTTTTGTTGTATCCGACAGTTGCTTGCATAACAAACCTTTAAACTTCTCCACACAGATCAAACAGTACATTAATTGAGGGATTTACTAATGAAAGATGAATTTTATCTATTTACGTTCTTAGTATTTAAATACTTTTTGAAAAATCTAAATAAAAAGAATAGTTATGTATGTACTAATTAATTTATAAACGTTATCAAACTGAAGTTCATCGTTAGACATAAAAAATCTGACTTAAATCAGGTTTTAATTAAAATGTTTACCTAACATTAATATTTATAATAGATTTCAAATTGTCACTAAATGCTTGTCAAATTGTGTAACGTTTAAGTCTTGTATCCTACATTTGTTTGTATTATAATTTGTTATTAGTATTTAAATACCTTTTGATTATTATTATTACTATTAATTTATATAGGTTATCAAACTAAAGTTCATCATTACGTATAAAAAAATCTGACCTAAATCAGCTTTTAATTAAAATGTTTACCTAACATCATTAATATTTAAAATAGATTTCAAATTGTCACAAAATCCTTGTCAAATTGTGTAACGTTTAAGTCTTGTATCCTACATTTATTTGTGTTAACAAACCTTTAAACTTTTCCATAATCCATATATATATATATATATAACATTACATTTATTGAGGGATTTACTACTAAAAGATTTATCATATATATTTATGTTATTAGTATTTAAATACTTTTTGAAAATTCTAAATAAAAAGAATAGTTATGTATGTACTAATTAATTTATATAGGTTATCAAACTGAAGTTCATCTTTACACATAAAAAATCAGACTTAAATCAGGTTTTAATTAAAATGTTTACCTAACATCATTATACTTATAATAGATTTCAAATTGTCACAAAATGCTTGTCAAATTGTGTAAAGTTTAAGTCTTGTATCCTACATTTGTTTGTATTATAACAAACCTTTAAACTTTCTGGTAATCTATAATCCCAACTCAACATTGCATATCTTGCAATGTGATTATTGCGAACGAACACATTGTGATAACTAGGCATGGGACGATTACCGTTTTCAAGGTATACCGCGGTTTGGAAAAGTCAAGGTTTTTATACTGCAAAATTTTTCTGATATACCGTTCCTGATATTTGTGTAAGATGTTTTTAGCTATGCTTTTTTGTTTGTATGTTTTTAGGACAACAGTATTTTCAAAGATATCCAAAGTAGCCATTTTAAATTGTGAAGAAATCTGTGTTTTTGAAACTAATGAAGACCGCAGAAGTCAATGATTCATTTAATTTATTTAGCCTGACATGTTTACTGCCCCAAAAACTTTAAATGTTTCTAAATGTTCATATCCATAAATGCAAATTTACTAATACCAAACCATATTTTCCTGTTGTTGTTTTTTTGCAAGAATTTAATCATTATTTAAATTTAATTTCATTATATCAAAATAAGCAAACAACAACCATTTCATTTTGTAATGACTTTAATTCATACACTGTAATTGATTCTTAAATGTCTTAGCCTCAAGTTTATTTAATGTTCTTTAATATTATTATTATTATTATTATTATTATTATTATTTCTCTCTCTCTTGTATCTCAAAGTAAAATATATTTTTCAATGGGGAATTTTTTTTTTCTTTTTTAACACAGACATTTAAAAAGTATATATTTTAGAGCAGTAAACACAATACCGTGAAACCATGATATTTTTATCGAACGTTATCATACTGTCAGAATCATATACCGGCCCATGCCTAGTGATATCGATGCAAAGAACAATATATTGTGCAGCCCTAATGAGAAGTTGAGAAGAAATATCCATGTTTAATCTTACATTTAAGTCTTGTGTCCTACATTTGTTTGTATTATAACAAACCTTTAAACTTTTCCATATAAATCAAACATTGCATTGATTGAAGGATTAACTACTGAAGGATTAAATATATCTATTTATGTTATTACTATTTAAACAAAAATTTTGTACGTTTATTTAAATATTTAAATAAAGATATTAGTTTATATGCACGTTATCGAACTGATGTTTACTCTTACACAAATCAGGACTTCCATCTTGTGTTTACGTGACAGCATTAATATTTCTAATCAATACTTTGATCATTGATTGGTGAAAGAATTCATATTCAAGTTCATCAGTGACAGTGATTTTTGTTGTTGTTGTTGTATAAAGCAGGTTAGAATGACTAACACAAATCATCTATCATTTATATCCATATAAATATGAATATTTTCTTGTATAGATCTGAACACTGTGAAGTTAAGAAGAGAAGAAATATCCTTGGACAAATCTTGTAAGTCTAGATACACCAAGATGATACATATAAGTTTAAGCATGACTTGTACAGTGTGTTAAATCCTGAAGGTGTTTTTCCTCCTGTTTTTAGCTGCTGCTACACTTGAATGGACTCGATGCCCAAAGGTATACAGGTAGAGCTGCTTTCTGCTCTTCACTGAACCTGAAATATCCATTTGGACTTAAAGGAAAGCAACTGTCGGCTTCATTTTGTTCTGTTCATTTGTTATTTGTCTAGTAAGGCCAAATCAACTCACCCGGAGCTCCATTATGCCTGTGAAAAAGAAAAGAAAGTCGTCCGGTTCAGAAGATCCTAGTATTAGAAAATGTAAAATCACCAGGTACCAATATGTCTGCATTTATTTTTTCTCACTATCTTTGACTTTTCCATTATAAAATCATTGAATTGTCCTGTGTTTAATCCAGTTACTGTAGGACACAAACTTCAGGACGGCTGGTAAATCCAGAGGATCATTTCTCCAACAAGAAATGCCTCGCCTGGTTTTATGAATATGCAGGTATGTGAATCATAGCGGTTAATATGAAACTGAATTCATAAACTGATCTTTTACTGTGGGAATGTAAGAAAGTAAAACAGTTTGTAATAAGAAAATAATGATTGTTAAGACGAATATTTATTTATTAGGCTGGTGTAAATGTGTCCGTCAAAGACTGGTATCAAGACCATGTGTAATACAGCTTTAAAGGGCCACAAAACCCCCCAGTCTCAGCCGGGTGTTTTCACACCTCTAGTTTGGAAAGGCTCAGGAAAGTGGGAGTGTCGGGGGAGGGACAGGGGGAAGGTTTTGCATAAAAATGGGAGTTTCTAATTGAGCACGCGCTGAAAACAAACACAAAGACGCAGGGGAGATAGACAGTGACTGTGTTTATATCGACATCAGTAATCGAATTATTTGGCAAATTCTTAATCTGTCGACTTCAACTGCAGTTTGGCACTTTTCCCTTTCATTAAGGAACATTTCCTGCATGCCCCTCGTGACAAACGAAATGCGAGGAACTGTTCAAGGAGTGTTTTAAAGGGGAATTTGATACCGCGCGGCGTATGGGAGAAAAAAAGCCCTCCGCATTTCTCGGTAACTTAGATGCACTCGATGGGTAGCGTCAGAAAGCCGTGTGTGTTTAGACTATCCTGTCACAAAATGCGGCGTTTTAATTTAATTGCGGTGTTTACATGTTTCCACTCGGAGAGCTGCATTTACAGCGGATCTTTCAGAATATAATATTGTAGTGATGTTAACGTACTGTAAACTCATTAACAGTTCTAATCATGTAGACTAAGGTCTGTCTTTAAACAGTGAAAGAGTACTGCTGATGATATGACCAAACTTTGCCATCTGAATAAACAAACAAAGAGCACTGATCGCTTACCAAATCTGTAGAGACAGGACAATCAACATGAACTGGATCCGTGTATTTTTTAAAAGGAGACAAGCGGCAAATCTGGATTTCATCATTTCCAGATGCTGAAAGCTCTCGGGTTAAACATGTTCATCACAAACGCATTTCTGCGCGCGTACTGTAGTCCACGTGAGTCCAACTGCGCTCTCAAAGCGAGGAAATGAAAACAAAACCTTCGTTGCAGCACATAAACACAACACTGGCGACCTGTGTCTCCTCTTCAAACAATTCTTTTTCTTCCACTTGTTTTGGCAACACAACGTGGCGTCTCTCTGCTGTCTGAACACTGTAACAGGTATAAACAATCATCGAAGCTATCATGCATATTAATGAAGTTGCACTGCATACACAATAGAGCGCTCTGATTGGTTTGAACCAAGTCTTTCTCTTGACTTAATGCTGCGCACTCAGAGACGTCACAATGCACTGGCAGGTACAGACGTCCACTCTCCACGCTGGAATACATGCAAGGATCTCATCGGCGTGACGCAGCTTTAAAAATTAGTTTCAAACCGGAAGAACAAATTTGCTCAAAATAACGCAAAAACAACTAATTTTCACTCTTTAGCGAAATATGTGTCCTCATAGTGTTTATAGCAGCACGGGACACATATATGACTGTCAACAGCTCAAAAAATGTGTTTTGGTGTTTCCTGACCCTTTAATTTTATTTATTCTTTCATACATTAGAATGTGTCTCGTTGTTAATCAAACTTAAATTTTTCAATCTTAATTTCTGGTTTTGAATTTTAGAATATTGAGATTTGATTTCTTTATTTAGAACAGAAAAATCATACACGCAACAATTCTTTAAACAAAATGCATTTCAACATGGTCGAAATGGAGCGGTATGAAGCACAAGCTTATTATTTTTCCCACCATTTACCACACACATCATTCGTTTATTACTTTATTTCTTTTTTTACTTATCTCCTCTTTTTACATATGAGCTGAACATGAGAAATATTTAATCCTTTTGCCATCTTTAACATATATGTTTGATTCCATTCCATTTACATCTTCAGTGTATACGACACCCGATCTTAACCAATTAAACTACAAAACTCAAAACTGCACAGGTGGCAAAACACTCCAACTAATCTAACAAAAATCAACCTAAACTAAAACAAACCTACCAAGAAGGTCATAGAATCAGTTTAGAATCACACAACAACCATCAAATAATTTTACCTAAAGCTAACAAAGTTTAAAAAGTAAACTCGAATCTCATTTCCCATATGCGTTCTGTGTTCTGTTTTATTCTGTCCTGGTTTTACAGACTCGTTTGTTTTTTTTTTTGTCTAAAACGCACTTTGCTGAAATGCAGAACTAAAGTGTGTTTCAATTACATATTTTGCACACTGGTAATATTTTTTCTGAGACATGTTTATAAAAGTTACGTCCTAATTGAATTAATCATAGTTTAATAGAAGCTCTGGACGCTGCATCTCAAAGGAACAGGGAAGGAGACTGAAGGATATAATAAAAGTTTGTGCTAGGGCCACACGGAATCTGTGCGCGCAGAATTCCGCAAATTTTCAGCCCATGATTGATTCTGTTTATTTATGGGTGTAAATGTGTGGAAATTTATATTTAATCATTTTTTTTAAATAATTTCAGTAAAAATATTGATTAATATGAAAATATTCATATGATTTATTTACAATACAATGCGTAAAGTAAAATTTTCTGTCTTTTAGTAGAGATTTTATTCAAGAGACTTGCTTTGTTTACCAAATAAAGTGGATCTAATTGGATTCACATTGTAAACATCAAATAAAAGTTAAAAAGATATTACTTTTTATTTTATATATTAATTTTTTTGTTATGATGTTCCTAAAATGATTCCGCATAAATCCGCAGATTTTTAACAAAATACTCCGCAGAAATAGCAAAAAATGTCCGCAGATTCCGTCTGGCCCTAGGTATAACCCAGTATTTGCTGCTTCCCTTTTTCTTATGTTTTTTATATTAATATTTTTCATATTTTATATTATTTGCTTATTGATTTCATCATTTATGGAGCAATCTTTGCATTAATGTTAATTTTGTTGTTGTTTTTGTTTAGTTTTTAATGAGTTCAGAATGTATATTTTATTACTCAGTAATGCATTTTTACTTTTGGCTGATTATTGTTCAGTGTCGTTTCATTGCAGAGGTTTTTGCTTTTGGAATTTATAAGAAAAAAAATAAAACGTAACCTTGAATCTTTTCTAGAATCTTCAATCTGTTTGTTAAATGAATCGAATATGTTTTAAACGCTCCAGAAGGACGCAAAGTGGGAATCACCTTTATTAAAGAGTGGGTTTTTTTTTTTCTGGAAGCTGCTAGTTGATAAAAACAGTGCTATTTGATAGTGTCCAAATCATTCAGACGGTTATTAAGTAGAAGAATTCAGGCTTTACTTTTCGGTTTCATTGATTGTATTATAAAAGCAATATAATTATTGTTGAATGATTTGCAATGGCAATGCTCCACTATTTAGAGCAAGGTAGGGCCCCAAAATTATTCTGCTAAGGGCCCTCAAATGCACAGGGCCAGCCCTGACTAAATATATGAGTATTACTGAGTAGTTGACTCATGTTACTGAATATTTGAAGAATTAAGGTAGAGGTAAAGTAAATTATTATTATTGGTGACTGTAAGACAAACATGTATGTAGAAACAATATTGATCAAATTTGTTGTTGTGCTTTTAAATGCGTGCAGGGTCGGATGACATTGTCGGGCCAGAAAGCATGGAAAAATTCTGTGAGGACATTGGTGTGGAGCCAGAAAATGTAAGCAAAATTGATTAATTTCGTGGTTTCATCTATCCTAAATGTGCAGCGTAATGAAATGACTTCTTTTGATGCCCCTTCCAGATTGTAATGTTAGTTTTAGCCTGGAAACTTGAAGCAACAAATATGGGATTTTTCACAAAAGAAGAGTGGCTGAAGGGAATGACGTCACTACAGTAAGACTCCCGTCACATGACAAAACACTTAAAAGTCTTTTATCCTATCAGCTGCTCACTTCTCTGGTTTCTCTACAGCTGTGACGGCACAGAAAGATTACAAGGCAAACTGGATTATATGCGCTCTCTGCTCAATGACCCGGTTATGTTCAAGAGCATCTACAGATACGCCTTTGACTTCGCCAGGGTGAGACGTGTTTAACGAAAGTGATGCATTTGAAGATATAAATCACTTGTATTCTCTTTTTTTTACGTCTGCGTATTAATGTTACTTTTGAGGAGATTTCAAGATTAATTTTTTTGCATTGATATTTCTATTTATATGGGAATTATTTAAAATTGATTGCATCTTTTCCAGATGTTTTTTTCTGTGTGTAATTTAGTCGTTAATGTTTCTTTGATGCACTTTCGTCATTTTATATGATTTATTTTTGTCTGTAGGATAAAGATCAGCGCAGTCTTGATATGGACACTGCAAAATCCATGCTGGCGCTGCTTCTGGGACGAACATGGCCTTTGTTTCCAGTGTTTCACCAGTTTCTGGAGGTTTGTCATTTTTGTCAACTGTCAAAACCAAAAAAAAGAGCAACAACAACATTTCGATCGCAGAACCGGTCCTGTTAAAGCCCAACTGAACTATATCATTAATCTGACTGTAGAGTCTTGTTTCTGCTATGGACTAACAATTATTTCTATTAAAAAATGTTTATCGGTACTTTTACCTCAATTATTATTAGATTCTACCACTATTTCTCACAATTCTGACTTCAGTTATTGCAATTTGAAGTTTATATCTTGCAATTTATTATTTATTTTTTGCTATTTTGATTTTACAATTCTTTACAATTTTCTTTT
Organism: Danio albolineatus; assembly: GCA_903798035.1. Classification (NCBI taxonomy): domain Eukaryota; kingdom Metazoa; phylum Chordata; class Actinopteri; order Cypriniformes; family Danionidae; genus Danio; species Danio albolineatus. Next base: position 3,568,914 of record CAIGQQ010032394.1, read on the forward strand.
TTTTTTGTTTAGTTTATTAGTATACAGGGTCAATGCACATTAATAAACATTACTGTTAAATGTGCCAGAATTAGCCAAGAATGGCTATTTTTCATCTGTAGACCCCTAACAGAATGTTACAAAAAGTCACACCTAAAATAGAAGCATACACAGCATAATAACATAGAATACATTATCATATATAAAATACAGTAAAAAGAGTAAAAAAACAGAAACAGATTGATGGCAGCAGAAGACAAAAGCCACGAATAAACAGTACAAATAAGTGTCAAGTACAGTACTAATGCTGACTTGTCAATAACCAATTTCTAACTTGAAACTGAAAAGAACGAAAAGTAATCTTCTCTTGATATTTAGAATTTTTATCTTGCAGTTCTGAATTAATTTCTTGCGATTCTGAATTTATTTATTGCAATTAAAGGTTTATATCTTGCAATATTCCATTTTTTTTTTTTACTTATGCTTGTTTTCATTTATTTATTCATTAGGATAAACCGCTTGAGATGTACCATCTTATTTTCAAGGTGGTTCCACAATTAATCACAATCACATAATAATAATAATGATGATAATAACACAAGAAGACAAAAACCAAACATATTATTATTACAATTACATAACATCCATAAAACAACAACAAAACAAACATTAACAAAAAGGAAAGTAGTATACATACATGCATGCATACATAGTACAAAAAGAAAGTAAATTATGAAAGCAAAGTTTGCTTAAACACCTGAAATGATGCAATGGATCGAATGTTAGCAGGTAAATTATTGCAATCTATTGGGCCTTTAAAGATAAAAGCTCTTTTACCAATCATTTTTAAAGCAAGGAACAAAAATAAATCTGAATAGAATGTCTATTTAAGGAATAAATACAAAATATTGCTGTAAATAATGAGAAAATCAATACATTTATATATAAATTGAAACCAGTGAATATGTCGTATATCGTTATGCAATATGTTGTTGATGTTTCTTTTTTTATTTATAAATGTTTGCCATTTACATTTTAAACCTTGTTCTCAATTTATTTATTGCACCCAATTTATTGTTCGGTTTTTTTTAGATTTTACAGCTTGCATTTCTGAATTTATTCCTGGCAATTCTGACTTGTATCGTTTGTAAATCAAAATTGCAAATATTTATTATTATTTATTAATTTTTTTTGCATTTTTATTTAGTAGATTGTAATTTTTGTATTTATATCTTGCAATTCTCAGAGTTTTTGCAATTTTGGTTTCATTGCAATTCTAACTTTTTGCAATTCTGAGTTTATAGCATCTCCGAATTCCAACCGTTGTTGTTTTTTTAAGTTTACCTACAATTATGAGTTTGTAAATCAAAACAGTGAGATACAAACCACAATCCTGAGATCTCAAAATAGTGAAACTGTTTGCAAGAAGTAAAGAAAGTCTACAGCGAGAGAGTCTCAGTAGTCATTTTTTTATTATCTTCATCATCTCAAGCTTGCGTATTGACTTCGTGATTGAATGTTTGGTAAACTGTAACTAACAGAAGCGTTTCTCCTCCAGCAGTCAAAGTATAAAGTCATGAACAAGGACCAGTGGTACAACGTGTTAGAGTTCAGCCGTACGGTCAACGCAGACCTGAGCAACTACGATGAAGACGGAGCCTGTAAGTCGGGTTTGTTCGTGTTCTCCTGATGCAGATGTTGAACTGTTAATGATTGACTTCTGCTGATTTCAGGGCCGGTGATGCTGGATGAGTTTGTGGATTGGCATAAACTCAGAAACGCATTATAGCACAAGCAGACGCAGAATGAAAGCACACGAGTTTTGTTGTTTTTTTCGATGGCATACCTCTCCAGGACGCCTTTCAACGCGTCCCATGCAGAATACGCATCATCACTACCCAGAGACTTTTACAGTGTTACTTTAAAAGGCACAGAGGAATCACAAGACTAACAAAAGGGGAAATATTTTTCATATGTATTGAATTTGTTGCAGCAGTTCTATTGCCAGTGTTGTATGATTTTTCTGAAAGGGGAAACGGTCTGTTTGTAATTTCGGTCCCTTTCTTTTCTCCTTAAAGTTTTACTTTGTTTATAGTGTTTTGAAAAGGACATAAATAAAGCAATTGTAAATTACTCGTTCTGCTAGTATTCTGTGGTTTGGCACATTATTAGCAATAAGACTTTATTTATCTAAATATAAACACATTTGGGGAGACACGGTGGCGCAGTAGGTAGTGCTGTCGCCTCACAGCAAGAAGGTCGCTTGTTCGAGCCTCGGCTGGGTCAGTTGCCATTTCTGTGTGGAGTTTGCATGTTCTCCCCGTGTTCGCGTGGGTTTCCAGTCCAAAGACATGCGGTACAGGTGAACTGGGTAAGTTAAATTGTCCGTAATGTATGTGTGTGAATGAGAATGTATGGATGTTTCCCAGAGATGGGTTGCGGCTGCGTAAAACAAATACTGGATAAGTTGGTGGTTCATTCCGCTGTGGCGACCCCATCAATAAAAGGACTAAGCCGAAAAGAAAATGAATGAACACATTTGGGGTGGCTCAGTGGTTAGCACTGTCGCCTCACAGCAAGAAGGTCGCTGGTTCGAGCCCCTGCTGGGCCAGTTGGCATTTCTGTGTGGAGTTTGCATGTTCTCCCCATGTTGGTGTGAGTTTCCAAAGACATATAGGTAAATAAACTAAATCGTCCGTAGTGTATGAGTGTATGGGTGTTTCCCAGTATTGGGTTGCAGTTGGAAGAGCATCCGCTGTGTAAAACATATGCTGGAATAGTCGGTGGTTCATTCCGTTGTGGTGACCCCTGATAAATATGTGACTAAGCCTAAGGAAAATTATTGAATGAACACATTCGATATTAACTACTGTGGAGTCATTTACTGTCTAAAGCAGGGGTGCCCGAACCTTTTCCTATAATGGTCCAAAAAGCAAACTTTATTGAGGGTTGTGGGCCAAATATATACACCAAACCCGTATATATTAAATTTGTCATGGGTAACTCCCTAATTAATTCAGTAATATTTAAAAATAACTAGAACACATTCCTTTAAATCATATTAATTAATGCAGTATCACATTTAATTATGAACTTATTACAGTAAAAACATAAACAATCCCATTTATAACGCAATGGAGTTCAGTGCAAAAAACAAAACAACACAAGTCGAGGTGCTCCTGCATCTCATTTGCATCTGCATCTTGCTCTCATTTGTCAAGTCTCATTCGTTTACAACATTTTACTGAATCCTTTATTTCAGTTGATTTTTGTAGCTTAGCAATAAAACAAATAAACAAAGGGTTATGTTAATTTTGAAATGTCGATGAAATGTCGAAATGTAGATCCAAATTACAGGTTACCATGAGCCAGCTTTGGCCTGCGGGCCCTTCTTTGGGCATCTCTGGTCTTAAGGTTTGCGGTAGTTCATTGTTATTTATTCATACTTCTGTTTAATAAGGATGCATAACACTGATCAAAAAATAACAGTAAAAACATTGAGCATTTTAGAAGATATTTAATTATAATAAATGTCTCAAATAAAGAAAAAGTTAAATATTGTATAATAATACTATATTTCAAGAGTTCACACTTAGCTGATGATTGATTATGAAGCGTGTTTGGCATGCTGTCCCGGGAGAGAGCCCTGAGCTCATAAGATCCTCGAGCCCGGGGCTCCCTCCTGTTTGCAAAGCGAGAGGAGAGTTTTTGCTCAGGTAGATCTCGAAAACTCCCCTGCTGTAGTAGCTGATGAACAGATGGGGACTGCTCTTAAGAGATAACTACTTACTAGGAGTATGTCTCTGGTGCTGATTTGGGTTAGTCAGTTAAGTTGCATGTTTTTCGATGGTGGGAGAACGTGTAAACTCCACACAGAAACGTCAGCTGGCTTGGTAAGGACTAGAACAAGTGACGTTCTTGCTGTGAGGCAACAGTGCTAACCACTGTGCCACCCATCTAGGGAAGGGGGGATTCTCCAATATGAAGATGGCTGTGATATGGAACTTGGTATTTATAGTAGCTCAGGAATCGTCTGATTGGTGAATCATAGATTGAATAATGCGGAACCAGCTGCAAGCAATCATAAGCACGTGATCCTCTAATGACAAAAAATGTACAATAATGTTGCTAATCCTCAGGGCCCAGTTTAAAAAAGAAATTAAAAGGATCAGATTGGTCTAAATTGAGAAATTCCATGTTTTGCTATCCAGGATTAACTGGTCTATCTTACTTTTAGTACAGTTTTTAAAATGAACATTGGGTTGGATCACTGTAAATTTCAGGATTACCAAATCCTGTTTACCAGGGCCTTAAATGGAACCAACAGTGTAGCCTACTGGCTAAGCAAAGAACAACAGTTCTTTATACCAGCAGTTCGGTATATTCAGTTCAAAATACCAGCAGCCCCAATCAGTCAGAAGTTGTTTGATTTAACAGTAAGAAATAGAAACACTGTCTGCAATCATCAAACATTTTACATTTTAGTTTATTCTAATACAATACTGCTTTGATATTGTTTTGTTGTTGTTTTTTACCATATCTCATTAGCTGTGACATGCCTCATACAGGCTTCAAATACGAAGGAATTTATGTATCATCAATAACCATTAAGTTTGTGATCATTCACAAAATAAACTTTTTTTCATTTTATTTGGTTCAAACAAATCCCAGCTGAATCCACCCGCCTGATGGAATTGGGATAATCCTGTGTTTTGGATCAAATAGATCCCAATCTGAGTTCAAAGTTTTGAATAACACAAAGGGCAGGTTTGATGCAAATCAAATGTAAGATTGGATTACATGGCCTGATCTTAATTCAACATCCCTCTGTTACTTTTGAAAAACCCATTTTCAATATTTGATCCAATCCGTGATCCAAAATCCCACTGGATTACTTTTGAAAAACTGGACCCAGTTGATCAACCTAACACTGAATTACAACCACAAAAACATATAAGGGATGAAAAAAAATTCACTTGATGTAGATTTCTCTAGTGCTTTTACAATGTAGGCTGTGTCAAAGCAGCTTCAAGTTCTAGTAAATTGAAACTGTAAGTCCAGTTTTCAGTCAGTTCAGTTCAGTCTGGTTTACTTTTCACTGCTGAAAGTCCAAACACTGAAGAGCAAATCCATCAATGCTCAGCTTCACAAGTCCCAAACCAACCAAGCAAGCCAGTGGCGAGAAACTTCAACAATTGACGAAAGTGAATGAAAAAACCTTGAGATAAACTAGGCTCAGTTGGGCACGACCATTTCTCCCCTGGCCAAACTTTTGCACAGAGCTGCAGTCTTGCCGGACTTTCTTTTTTTTTAAACTGTCTGTCTGTCTGTCAATCCATCCATCTGTCAGTCCATCCATCCATCCATCTATCTATCTATCTGTCTATCTGTTTGTCTGTCTGTCCGTCCGTCCATCCATCCATTCGTCTGTCTGTCTGTCAGTCCATCCATCCGTCCGTCCGTCCGTCCATCCATCCGTCCATCCATCCGTCTATCTATCTGTCTGTCAGTCAATCCATCCATCTATCCATCCAACTATCTATCCGTCTATCTGTCTGTCCGTCCATCTGTCCGTCCATATATATATATATATATATATATATATATATATATATATATATATACATAATACGACAGCTAAGGCACGCAATAAATGTACAACAAATCAGTATTATTATCAGTAATACAGTAATCAAGATAATCATTAAACACACACAGAAATGTTGCCTAATCACTGACCAGTACTACTTGAAAACAAATGTTGCTCTCCTTTCTTTCTGGCTCGCTAATTTCTCGATGACCTCTGGTTAAAACTGTGAGACTGTAGCATCAGTGTTTTGATCTGGTTCAGTCGACTGACCGTCATTTTCCTCACTGACCGGATTGAAGTCTAGAGATTCTGCCCGTTTCATGATGGCGTCGAGTCGCGTCAGAGATCTCGTCCTCAGCTTTGGTCTGACCTCTTCTTCATCCTCCACCTCTGAGTCTTTAATATGAGTAAACCGATTCCCTTCTTCATCATAATTGTAGACTTTAATAATGCGGGTTTTCTTCTTTGGATGTGGACTCACCACCGATCTGAACTCCCGACTTTCTTCTTCTCCGTCACTAGTCTGTTGGTTTCCCTCGTCATTCCCGCCAATTTCTATAACATCAACAAAAACGTCATCATCTAAACCAATATCGACCGTATCTTCGTCGTCAGTGTCGTTTTTCTTGAAGAACACTGATTGAGATTGTGCTGTGGCGTTTTGTAAGTTGTTTTGTTCATTAACGTCTTCTTTTTTAAAGGGAAACCGAACACGTATCGTTTGAAAACATTTTATGAGGTAAGATCTACTGAATGCGCCGAGTGTGAAGGCGACTAAAAAGCTCACAATCACTGATGAAGCCACAGCAGCCACAAACATGCTTTCAGACACCGTTTCTGCATAAACTTCTGCCTCCCTTGTGTTGCTTAGTCGTGTTTTGATGTTGGGATTTAAGGCTATTACATTAATTCTGTACGGTATGATTGTTTTGCTCATGTTGTCCTCACGAATACAGAAATATAGTCCATCATGGCTGGATGTGGCTCTTGGAATCTTCAAGGAGCCATTGCATGTTTCCACTGGGTCTTTGTCTTGATGTTTGCAGCCTTCAAACTGTCCGAAAGGTGTTTGCCAGAACAGAGGAAGCACTGAAGAGAGGAAAAATAATAACATATAGGCTATGACCAAACAGAAACTCTAATTTGCATAAGAGATAGTTCACCCAAAACTGAAAATTCTGTCATCATTTACTTGTTTCAATTCTGTTTGACTTTCTTTCTTCTGAACACAAAAGAAGATACTTTGAAAAATGTTGGAAACCTGTAACCATTGACTTCCATAGTTTATTTGTTTTTCATAATTGATATTGATTGGTATGATTGATATTGATCCAATATGTTCTTTTGTGTTTAAGGGGTGGAAAAATACTTAGAAAGGTTTGTAACCACTTGAAGCAGAGTAAATAAATAATAGTGAACTTTAAAATTGAGCTAAAGATCGCTCAGTGAATAGATGCCATTAATGGAGAAAGTTGATGAGGAAATGCTTTACAATAATATGCATATGCATTAGATTAGTCAGTACCAAACACAAAACAGAAACAAATCTAACACAAAAACTTAAGATCACAGCCCACACATTTGTATACCCAAATTATTATGTTGAGGAAATTTTTTTAAATTTGATCAAACAGGAAAAATCAACAGAAACATAAAAATATATAAAAATTTCAAGAGTTTACACTGATGATTGATTATAAAGCATGTTTATCATGCTGTCCCGGGAGAGAGCCCTGAACTCAGAAGATCCTTGAGTCCGGGGCTCCCTCCCGTTTTCAGGGCCAGAGGGGAGTTTGAGCTCAGGTAGATATTGAGAACTCCCCTGCTTATTATGGCTAATGACAATTATTGATTGCTGATTAAAATCATCATCAATAGTGCCAATTTGGTTTGGTCAATTCATTTATGTCACATGTCTTTGGTCTGGGGGAGTAAGTCGGAGATCCTGGGGGAAACCCACGCGAGAACAGAGAGAACTTGTAAACTCTGCATAGAAACGTCTACTGGCCGAGTAAGGACTTTAACCAGTGACATTCTTGCTGAGGCAACAGTGCTGACCACTGGGCCACCGTGCCACCCTGTCAAGGAAAAGGGAGGAGGAGTAGAGGTGGAAGGAAGGATTCTTCAAGATAAAGATGACTGAGGTAAGAAACTCTAGTTATTTACAGTCAGATAGAAATAATCTGATTGGTGAATCATGCGTGGCCAATGAGGGATCAGCCATGGTGAATCATAAGCACGTGATCCTCTCAAAATTAGTTAAAAAATAAACTTCACATACTTTAAATTTTGGTTCTTGCACTTTTTATTATAAACAACATCAACATGAGTTGTAATTTGTTTCTTGCAATAACTAGTTTGAATATAAATGTATTATCTTTCTATTCCCAAAGACGTTCGGTGACCAACCTCTTATTTTAATGAATGTAACTGTTTATTAAAGCTGTTCTGTTTAAATGCACCATAATTATTGGCTATATTTACAAAAAAAGCATGCAAATATTAATTTTCAATAATGTAATGGAATGTAATATGTATTTATATAGCGCATTTATTGTGTATGGCTATACACCCAAAGCGCTTCACAACAGGGGATCTCTCCACACCACCAACAGTGTGCAGCATCCACTTGGATGATGCGACAGCAGCCACAGGACAATGGCACCACTGCGCTCACCACACACTAGCTAAAGGTGGAGTGGAGAGACAGTAGCTATGTTTCCATTCAAAAATTGCGAATGAACTTTATGTGCAAAACTGGATTATTGCATAAAAGACGAGTAAAGTGGTGTTTCCATCCAAGAGTCAAAGCAGACAAAATCGTCACTTCCTGATTAACTGGCGCCAAATATCAACAGTAAAAACGTAATTTGCTGCAGTAGGAGAAGCTGCGTCAATCTTCTCTTCATTTAATAAATGACTTGTGCCTCAGAAGGCAATCCTGACCCGCAGTGAACGCGCAGTGGTGTTTGAAGGTGTCAGACGCAGAGCACAGACGCTCTTGATTCTGGAGGTCATTAATAATATAATAACACAACTACTGAAACGGTGAGGCGCTTTAAAATTACCAAAACAACATTTCAGATGTTTTACGATGTGCTCAGCCTGCTGGTTTGTCCATTCACACACATTTTTATCATCACATGATCTCTAATAACTAAATCACATGACCTTTTTTAATGCACATACTGGAATTTATGCGGTAAAAGTGTTTCCATAGCAGTTTATGCGCATCTTTTCTTATCGAATAAAAAGTTTATCCTACTCAGTTATGCACATACAGTTTTTATGTGCATATCCAAAATGCAAATAAAAATAGGTGGATGGAAACGTAGCTAGTGATAGAACCAATTCAGTAGATGGGGATGATTGGGAGGCCATGATGGGAATTTCCCAAGAGGGAATTTGGCCAGTTACACCTCTACTCTTTTATGAGAAGTGCCATAAGATTTTTAATGACCACAGAGAGTCAGGATCTCAGTTTATCGTCTCATCCGAAAGACGGCATCCAGTAAAGAGTCCCCTTCACTTTACTAGAGCATTAGGACTTACACAGACCTCAGGTTGAGCGCCCCCTGCTGGCCTCACTAACACCACTTCCAACAGCAACCTAGTTTTCTCATGTGGTCTCCCATCCTGGTACTGACCCTGCTTAGCTTCAGTGAGTAACCAGTCTTGGGCTGCAGGTGATACTCATTTATGCTGAGCACAGAAAAGTCCATTTTACTATTTAAGTAACTTTAGGGTTGAATGTTTTTGAGAAATGCAGTCGACGTTACAATTTGTGCTCAAAACTGAGAAAGAAAATAATTGCATTCCCAAAATTCCTCTGTAAGCTCACCTTCAGATCCTGCATCTCTGCACTGAAGCGTCAGTGTTTCTCCTGCATGAATGTGAATTGAGTTTTCAGCTCTGACCTGCAGATATTTTATTCGACTCTCCAGCAACTCTCCAGAGTTTCTCTCGTAAATATTGCTGTGTCCCGCAGCGTTATGTTTGAAGACGCACAGAAAATCCCAGATGAAGATCAAAGTCAACAGAGAGATGCGACTGACCTCCATGCTGTCTGAAAGAAAATGTTCAATATGACATATTTTGAGTTGTTTTTAGCAGCTTTACTACTATTTCTAACATTTCTTTAAATTACCATGCTTGACTTCTGGTTCTTCATATTGGAGAGAATTTTGCTGGAGAAATATTATTCGTTTTTTCCTTACCCCAAAACAGAAAATGTCATTCTATGGGAATTCAAACTGTTGGAGGCATAGCGGTTCACAGGACGCTAATCATTTTCACATATTTTGGGGATGTCCTAATATTAAAAGTTTTTGGAAAGGGATACATAGCATTTTAGAAAATACTTTAAAAATTTCAATTGATTTCAGCTTTGAGGTACTTTACTTGGGTACGCTGTCAATGGATTTTTTGGAAAGAAAAAACAAATACATGTATAGAGTCATCCTTGCTTCAAGTAAAAAAGCCTAGATGCTGGTATAAACCTAATCCACCACAAATGCAAGATTTGATTGATGTTTTGAAATATATATTTATTATGGAGAAAATCACATACAGTGTGCACAATCAAATAGATATATTTGTTGACTTATGGTTTAAATGGATTGAGTACATTACTCCCACTCAACCTAATGTTTTTCTTCTATAGAATTTAAAGATTTAGTTTGACTGGTAATATTCTTTTCACCCCCCCCCCCGACCCCCCCCCCCCCCCCAGCACCCCCATTTTTTGATTCTGTCTTTTGTCTTTATATAGTTTTGATAAGGATGATGTAAAATAAGGCAAAGGGATATGTTCGGTCGCTGTTATGAAGAAATTTGTTTTCTTTTTGGCCCCTATTGGGAAATTTAAACTGTAAAAGCTGTAAAAGTGGCGTATGTCTACTGATGCTGTGAATTGTAACTATCTGCAAGAAAAATTACAACAAAAACAATTACCATGCTTGAACGATCACAGAAAGGCATCTTTAAACCCTTATGTACTGATGGGGATGTTTTCATCAACTCTAGGGTGATTTTGAGTTTTAATTCAGCCCCAAATTTCTCTGTGCTTCAGCTAGCAGAATGATGTTTTGGTGACAAATCTTATTTTGACACATATTTTGAGGAAACGCTTTGAGTTTTTTTTTATTTTTTAAAGACCTCAACAATACACTCCTGGCAAATTTACTACGCTTTTGTTGTGTTCAGAATGAAAACGGCCACTGAATTAAACTACTCTAAAAATGTAAATATCTTTAAAAAGATTTTTTTTGCGTAAATCTGTTAATCACCCTCAGTCCTGATCAAAACTACTAAATTGCTTAGAAAATTACTGAATTTTAACTCTTTGATTACCAAGTTTACAAATAATATAACTGATTTGGTGAAAAACACACACAAATCGGCGTATTTTCAATATAAAAAGTAATTGTGGACAGGATTTTTAAAACTTTTATCACAGTCTTTGACATGTTGTTTTTGATTAATTTTCATTTTTTCCTCCCTAAATTATTGTTGGTGGCTGTTTGTGACCCATTGACTTCCATTATAACCACATTTTTGTGATTGCAAAGCCATGACAGCATATAATCATGTATTTTTGATTTTTGTCTGTGGTTTTCCCTCTTGGGAGGAGGTCGCATTTGTAATTTTACTGTTGATCATCATTTGGCAGCATTAACCCTTTAGATAGGCCTGTGCAAAAAACAAAACAAAACACTTTACTGGATTTTAAATGGAGTATAACAGCAAATTAAAGTGTGTGTATGTGTGTCTGAGTGTGTGACAGTGTGAGAGTGGCCTTGGTTACACTTTATTTTGATGGTCTGTTTGTTGAATTTAACTTATATTGCAACTAATTCTCATTAGATTATAAGTAGACTGTTAGGTTAGGGTTAGTGTAAGCTGACATGTACCTGCACAGTTTCTTATAGTCAGTTAAATGTCTGTTGAATGTCAGTATCAGCAGATATTAAGCAGACAGTCTACTAATACTCAAATGGACCATCAAAATAAAGTGTTACCATGACCTTTATGCATTTACCTTGATGTGTCTGAGAAAATTAAAACATGCATCTCAGCTCTCAGAACAACATGGAGTAAATAAAAACAAAGACTGTGTATTTATGCACCATCAAATGCGATTATAATGGAAGTCAATTGGGCAAAAACAGACACCAAAAGTAAATTGGAAAGAAATTTTGAAAATCTAAGAATGCATCAAAGCCGACGTTGTTACTATGTCCTTGTAAACTTTGCACCATGGGAGGTAGGGCATTCTCCTATCATGCACCTAAATTGTGGAATGCTCCTCCGACATACATCAGGAACGCCAGTTCCCATGACTGTTTTAGGAAACTTCTTAAAACTCATCTTTTTAATATTGCTTATAACCTATAAGGCTTTCTTTTAATCTGTATTTTTTAAATTATTATTATTTTTATTTTTTTTTATTTCACATTCCACTGTGTTCTCTGATGCTCTTGTTGGCGCTTTGAGTCTGAGAAAAGCGCAACGTAAATAAAATTTATTATCATTCACACGTCCAAGACTGTGATAAAAGGTAAAAAAATAAATAAAAATCCAGTCCACAAGTACTTTTTATATTGAAAATGCTTCTTTTTGTGTGTGTTTTTTCCCACAAAATTAGTGACATTATTTGTGAATTTGGCAATTGGAAAGAAAATTAGAAAATCTAACAATGCATTTATCAATTCTTTTATTTTATTGATTTAATTATTATTATTATTATTTTGTTGTTGTTAAATTTTGTGTATTTCACGTTCCACTGTGTTCTGATGCTCTTGTTAGCGTTTTGAGTCTGAGAAAAGCGCAATATAAATACAATTTATTATTATTATTATTATTACTAATCATTCACACGTCCAAGACTGTGATAAAAGGTAAAAAATACAAAAATCCAGTCCACAAGTACTTTTATATTGAAAATACATCTTTTTGTGTGTTTTTTTCACCAAATTAGTGACATTATTTGTGAATTTGGCAATTGGAAAGAAAATTTGAAAATCTAACAATGCATTTATTAATTTTTTGATACATTTTTATTAGTATTTATTTTCCTTTTTTTAATTTGTGTATTTCATTCTCCACTGTGTTCTCTGATGCTCTTGTTAGCGCTTTGAGTCTGAGAAAAGCGCAATTTAAATACAATTTATTATTATTACTGATCATTCACACTTCCAAGACTGATAAAAGGTAAAACATTTTTAAAAATCACTTTAAAATCACACTAAAAAAGTACTTTTTATATTGACAATACGTCTTTTTGTGTGTGTTTTTTTTCCCAACAAATTAGTCACATTATTTGTGAATTTGCCAATTAAAGAGTTAAAAACCTGTAATTTTCTAAGCAATTTAGTAGTTTTGATCAGGGCTGAGGTTGATTTAACAGATTTATGCAACAACAAAAAAAAAATTATCAGATGCATTTTTCAGCATTTTATTTGAGTGGATGTTTTCATCCCGAACATCACAAAAGGGCAGTAAATTTGAACAGTGCATAAAAGTTAAAATTACATAAAAGACTGAGACCCACAATTAATTTACATTCACAATCTTTCCCTCCACATTAATAATAACATTTCCATCATTATAACCTTTGCAGTAATTACATAAAAAGGCTATTTGACCCAACAAAATATAGTTTGTGTGTCCAAAAAATACATAAGTATCACTCAAATCAGTCAAATACTCACGGGATACGAGTCTTGTATCTTCTGTTTTCTCAAAAGGAGTAAAGTACAGTCCTCACATGACAGCTCTTATATTTCATCTCGTGCTCCATGTTTAAAGATTAACATTTTTCTTCTCAATAATAGACAGGATGTTCATGTGAATGAAGATGCCACTGAATGTTTTAGTAGTTAACTGGTTTATGTTTGAGCTGGGTAATTTGCCATGAATGATTTTCCACCATGCTAAATTTATAAATAAATAAACTGCATATAAATATGAATAGTAAACTGCAACTCCTTAATGAGGTACATTCTTCTATAAATTAATAATATGTTTGTTTCCATTGTGACTTGTTTATTTGTTTGTTTGGATCGTTCTTTTCAATGGAGGACCATGAGTGCCAGTTAGAAAAAAAATTAAAATATCAAATAGTCAATTTAATAATTTAAGTATAAAATTTGAATAAATAAATCACAAATTAAATGGAACAAATAATTGACACATAAATAGACATATATACACTGTAAAAAATTATATGATCAGTTAGTCCTGAAAGCACGTTTTTAGGTCATTGCAACTTATTAAACTAAGTTAATCATGATCTAACTTTTATAAGTTACTCAAGCTGTTTTAAGTCAGTTTAACATAAGTTAAATGGATTTATATGGTTTATTTGATTCAGCTTAAAAATAAGAGGCAACCAGGATTTTTGTGTATTGTGTTTATTTTAAATGCCATTTAAAATAAACAAAACATGCGACATAAGAAAAAGAAAAGCAGTTGGCAAATAGAGAGAAAAGCATCTGTCAAATGCCTTTTTTTAAGCTATTTAAATGCATTTAAAAGGGTATATTAAAATACTTTTGTACTGTTTGATTAATCAGCTTTTAAAAACATGAATTAAACAGATGTAAAAACTATTTATTCATTTAAGTAATGTTTTTAAATAGATTGTTTTATTAAATGACATTTAAATGCATGCTATAAATAAACACTTATAAAAATGTCAATTTATTAGTTCGTTATTTGTTCATTAAATATACATTTTAATGCTTCAGTTATTAAATTGATCATTTGAGCCATCGTGTTATTTCTAACTGGCACTGCTGGTCCTAATTTCTGTCTTTTTATATTTTTCTTATTATTCATTCATAATTCATTCATTCATTTTCTTTTCAGCTTAGTCCCTTTATTAATCTGGTGTCAGCACGGCAGAATGAACCGCCAAGTTATCCAGCATATGTTACATGCAGCGGATGCCCTTCCAGCCACAACCCATCACTGGGAAACACCAATACACACACATAGGCCTACACTACAGACAATTTAGCTTACCCAATCCACAATGTGTTTGGACTTGTGGGGGAAACCGGAGCACCCGGAGGAAACCCACACCAACACGGGGAGAACATGCAAACTCCACACAGAAATGCCAACTGACACAGCCGGGGCTCAAACCAGCGACCTTCTTGCTGTGAGACGATTGTGTTACCCACAGCGGCACCATGACACCCTGTCTTATTTTAATGTTTTTATTATTATTATCATTAATATTGCTACAACTACTGTTGTTTAATTGTTTCTTTCATCGTTTACGATGCTGCTCATGAAAACTACAAACTAAGCAGTCAGATGAATCGAGATAAAATTAAAGAAAACATGATTGGCTCGTCGTGTGTTTCGCTGAGAAAAGTAACACACATCACGTGACAGTGGCTAGTAAACACGTTTACGTCGGACAATTTGTGAATTGTAAGACTTTAAAAAAAACCGCATTTAACGCCAAATTAATAATAATAACAACAATGATAATACTACTACTACTAATTATTCGTTTGTTTTGCGACCCTAAGCAATCTTCATAAAACCTAGCCTGAGTTTTTGCCACAAGATGGCGGCAGTACGCTTAAAAATCACCTCAGTTCCCGAAACTACACGTTTTGTCTTTCTCTTTCATTTGTTTCTTTCACTTTTCCCAGGCTGTTACAAAAATAGATGCAAACTGACACTTAGACTGCAGACAGTGAGTAATATGCCATCCGCTTTCTCGGAAAAGTTTGATGTTTTCATCGATAGCGCTTTTTCATGCCGTGTTTCCCTCTGATAAATTGGAATGAGTTGCAGAAAAACACACAAAACACGAGTGATCAGACAAGGCGAGGCTCCTCCCTCCCTCACACGCACTAAAAACACGACACTAGAGATACAAACACTCCGGCCAGTGGCTCATCATCATCATCATCATAATCACTAGTGTCTCTGGGGAATTAAGCAGAAACTAACTCTGAAAGCTGGACATGCATTTCTGCGTAAGGATCATTGAATAACAAGCAGCATCTGTTCAAACCTTATTGAATATCTTCATCCAGCTGGGCGCAACACGAAGACTTTTGCAGGTAAATTAAGTTTATAACAATATTTCAAATAATCCAATGTGTGTGTGATTTAAATGTGACATTATTGAAGTGTTTGTGGATACTCTCAAAACACACCTATGCTTATGTTTCACTAGTTTACACTTATTTGATCGAGTTTGTTGGTGTTTGTGGAATGTTAAGGGAGGAGTTTTTACACTATCAAGCTGTAAATGAACGTGATATATTGTTATGGTTGTATATTGATAAGGATGACATTTAGTTTTATGTTTATGGCCAGTTTTGAATGTGAATAATAGTTTAAGTCGTGGTTTTGCTTGCCCTGGAGAACTCATGAATGAAGTATTGAGTGTAATCTGTTTAAAATAGGGAAGTATTGGTATCATTCTTCATTCATTTTCTTTTCGGCTTAGTTCCTTTATTAATCAGGGGTTAGAATTGAATTATTAAAAACACTGTAACTGGTATTATATTGAACTTTCTTTAAATTTATGTTATGCTCAAGACAATATGAATGTAACTGCTAAATAATTCACTAAAACTCGCTTGAAGATGAAAAGAATTAATTAAATTAAATGAATAGTTCACTCAAGCATATTTGCATGCTTAAAAGTAAATTATACTTGATACTACAGTCCTATATAGTTTCAAATAAATGTGGGACATTAAAAAATAAAGAAATTGCATATCTTTAGTATCATAATTTATGAAATCACACTCTTTATAGCTCATATAGTGGGTATTGGGTATAGACAAACATTATATTTTCTTTTCGAGGGCACATATTTAACTAAAATATGCTTATTTAAGGCTGATTTAGCATTTTATGTTTATGAAATCTGTAATTTCTATGCAAGGAAACACCTGTGAATGAATTATCATGAGTGCAATTCATAAAAAATGTCTAGTTATTAAAAAACCTTTTCAGAAAATGTATGTTGAGCTGGATTTAAACCACTGGATAAATATAACCACGTCGAACTTATTGAAATGAAAGTTACAATCCAAACACACTGACCTCCTTTTTTTCTTTTAAACAAAAAACACATTGTCCCAGACATGTTTATCTGTCAGCTGACTTAATTCTTGAACTAAATCACTGATTTGTTCACGTTTAATAAGCTGTTAAAACCTACAACTTTGAACAATAAACAAAATGAAATTTCCACATAGGTCTAATGTTTTGTATCATATTTTGTTAATTTCATACATTAATTTTCTTTTCAGCTTAGTCCCTTTATTAATCAGGGGCCGCCACAGTGGAATGAACCAACAATTTATCCAGCATTTGTTTTACGCAGCAGATGCCCTTCCAGCCGCAACCCAGCACTGGGAAACACCCATACACACTCATTCACACTCATACACTAAGGACAATTTCGTGTATTCAAACGCCTATAGCGCGTGTGTTTGGACTATGGGGGAAACCGGAGCACCCGGAGGAAACATACACAACCACGGGGTGAACATGCAAACTCCACACAGAAACGCCAACTGACCCAGCCGGGGCTCAAACCAGCGACCTTCTTGCTGTGTGGCGATTATGCTACCCACTACGCCACGGTGACGCCCCATCATATTTCGTAAATCAGATTTTTATGGCTCATATCATCTAATATAGTGAGAATAAGAAAAAAAGTTTGCATTTTATTTAGACTTGTAAGCAAGACTATAGGACAATGAAGCAGATGCTGATGTTCATGTAATTTGTAAATGAGTGATATAAAGTTAAAATAATTGTATACTTCTAACACAAAATATAGGGGTGACACGGTGGCTCAGTGGTTAGTACTGTAGCCTCACAGCTAGAAGGTTGCTGGTTCAACCCTCGGCTGGGTCAGTTGGCATTTCTGTGTGCATGTTCTCTCCGTTTTGTCATGGGTTTCCTCCTGGTGCTCTGGTTTCCCCCAGAGTACACGTGCTGTAGGTGAACTAAATAAACTAAATTGGCTGTAGTGTATGAGAGTGTGTGTGAATGATGTTTCCCAGTACTGGGTTGAAGCTGGAAGGGCATCTGCTGTGTAAAACATATGCTGGATAAGTTGGCGGTTGGTGGGACTCGAACCAGTGACCATGTTCTGGATTAGTTGGCGGTTCATTCCGCTGTGGCGACCCCTGATAAATAAAGGGACTAAGCTAAAAGAAAACGAATGAATGAATAACACAGTGCATATTAATTTTCTCTCTTTTTAGCCTATAATAGTCTAAGATGCTATTTACATACTTTGTTTTAAAACAAAAGGGTCCATAATTTACTAATTTTCGGTTTAAATAACCCAGCATTTCTTAGTGAAAATACAAAAAATGCCTTTACAGCAGGGTTATTTCAACCCAATTCTGGATGTAATAGGGAGTACCCAACTGTTGGGTTATTTTTTTATTAAATTAATAAGACGAAATTTAACCCAGTGTTTGGGTTGGATCATATTTTACCCAATTTGGGTTTAAAAACCCAGCATCTCTTAGTGAAAATACAAACAAAACTTGCATTTAATGCCAGGTTGGTTCAACTCAATACCAAGTCAGTGTAATTTTTTTAAATTAAATTAACAGGACCAAATTTAACCGAATGTTTGGGTTAGTCCATATTTTACCCAATTTGGGTTTTAATAACCCAGCATCTCTTAGTGAAAACACAAACAAACTTGCTTTTAATGCCAGGTTG
>CAIGQQ010032394.1:3608587-3625972 GCA_903798035.1 Danio albolineatus
TTTATTTTATTTTATTTTATTTTATTTTATTTTATTTTATTTTATTTTATTTTATTTTATTTTATTTTATTTTATTTTTATTAAAAAAAATATCTTGCTTTTATTTTTTTCGAATAATCTAAAATACAAATAAATGTAATTACATTTATTTAAAATAATTTTATATTATTTAATTAGATTTTTATTTTAATAAAATAATTAATAAATCTTTTTGTTTGTTTGTTTGTTGGTTGTTAATATAATTAAAGTATTTTATATTATTATGTTTTAGGTTAATTTTAAATGGAACACTATTTATTAATTTTGTCTTATTCATTGTAATATTTTTATATTTTTGTAATATTACTGCATATTAAATCATATTAAGTAATAACAATGTAATTTAATATGCACTAATGTCACAAAATTACAATGACCATTGAGTTCAAATTAATATATTAATTTAATAATAATTTGGATTAACATATTGAATATCTTTGCTTTTTGTGTTTCAGTTTTCATTAACTTTAAGCTTTAATAACAATTTAGCATATACATAATATTTTAAAATTATATATTAATGTACTGATTCAAATGAGTTCTAATAATTTTTATTTTATTATATTTAAGCTTGTCAATAAAATAAATTGAAATAACAACAATAGTTTTTATTATTGAATATTTAAAAGGAGTTTTCAGTGTATTTTATTATCCCATTAACATTTTATTTTGAATAAATAATCAATAATTTGGATTTAATTATCTTGGTGGATTCACATAAGATTTTTATGCATCCTGCAAAATATATATATTTATTATTTCATGCTACAGGAGTTTGCATGTTCTCCCCATGTTGGTGTGGGTTTTTTTCCGGGTGCCCCCACAAGTCCAAAGACATGTAGTATAGGTGAATTCATTCATTTTCTTGTCGGCTTAGTCCCTTTATTAATCTGGGGTCGCCACAGTGGAATGAACCGCCAACTTATCCAGCATATGTTTTATGCAGCGGATGCCCTTCCAGCTGCAACCCATGTCTGGGAAACATCCATACATTCTCATTCACACTCATACACTACGGACAATTTAGCTTACCCAATTCACCTATACCGCATGTCTTTGGACTTGTGGGGGAAACCGGAGCACCCGGAGGAAACCCACGCGACCACTACGCCACTGTGGCACCAGTATATAATTGAATAAGCTAAATTGGCCATAGTGTATGTGTGTGAATGCGAGAGTGTATGGGTGTTTCCTAGTGTGGAGTTATGGCTGGAAGGGCATCTTCTGCATGAAACATATGCTGGATAAGTTGGCGGTTCATTCTGCTGTGGCGACTCCTGATTAATAAAGGGACTAAGCTGAAAATGAATGAATGAATTTCATACTGCAATTTTGTTTAAAATATTCACACATAGGCAATAATTTGCATTGATTATGCATTCATTTGCATATGCATATATCTATATAATTTAGATATCTGATGGATTTTGCATTCACTGATTATTTCGTAACACACCGGGAACATTTGGCTCTCCATTTCACTGCGAATCGTTCATGTGAGTCGATTGCTAGTTTGAACTTAAATGATTCCTCATCAACTCCCTGAATCGTTTGTTCAGTTCAGAAGTCAGCGGAGGTGAAGCAGCAGCTCTTAATGACGTAACAGAAATGATGGCTTTTTGAGTCGGTTCGGACGTCCCAGAACTAATGCTGTTCGCCTGAAGGCAGGACTTTTTAATTGATTCCCGATTCTGATTCGCTCGTGTCAGCCGGATACTAAAGTCAGAGCCCATCACTATTGACTCAATAACAACACAACAGTCACAGAAACACTATGGATGACCTAAAACACTTTATTTTACTGTGGGTATGCTTTATAATAGCATTAGGTCACGAACAATACACACCAGACACGCAGTATCAGTGTACGTTAACAGTCCTCCAATTGAAAACATGAGGAAACTACAGACTACTTGAACAAAATGAATTGTAAATGGTGTATAACTCTTGGGTCTAATTGGAAATTCGAGCCAAAAAGAGGTTTTCAAGCATCAAACCAATGTTTAGTACAGGTTTAAAAGCTTATTTTTTAATACTCTTAAAATATGTCCGATTTAAAAAACAAAAACAAATGATTTTCACTATTAATTCTACGCTCTAAAACATGCTGGGTTGTTGTAACGCATATCAAATATGAACAAACCAAATCATTGGGTTTAAAAGTGTCATTTACATTTAACTGAAACATTTATTACACATTTAACCCAACGCTGAGTTACAACCAAGCATTTTTAGTGTGTATGATTTCCAGAACTCATCCACTAAAATCTCATTCAGTCTAATAGTAGTTTATAGAAATAAAACCAGGTAAATAGAAGTTTCACTAAGTATATAATAGAATTTTATGATCATATATTATTTAACATGTGCAGGTCTTTTAACTCTTTATTGTGGGAATATTATTATAATATATTATATATTTATAATATTATTATAATTATAATAATATTATAATTATATAATATATAATTATAATATTATAATATGTGAATGTATATACACTCACATTCATAACAAAATTATACAAAACGCTTTTTAATTAATTTTTAACTTACTAGTGCTGGATGAAGATTAATTGCGATTGAATCCCATCCAAAATAAAAGTTAGTTTTGACATTTATAGATATATGTATATGTGTGTTTGAAATATTTATTATGTATATGTCAAACATGCATGCATAAAAACAAAACTATGAAAAAAATATACATATGTATTATATAATTTTTATTTCAAATATATGCATGCATTTGTGTATTTATATACATAATAAATATACACAGACATGCCCTCATATTAAAACAAACTTTTTTTTAAATGCGATTAATCATGATTAATCTTTGCCCAGCACTATTGTTTTTCACTATTTTAATAAGTATTTTAATTAGTGCCCTATAAGGGGTTCAACTTTCACAATGCACAACTTTTACTTGCATTTAATATCCATATAAAGCAATGGTCCCAAACTCAGTTCCTGGTGGGCCGCAGCTCTGCGTTGTTTAGCTCCAACCACCTTCAACTAACATCTGCTTAATAGTCTCTAGTATTGAATTAGGCATGGGCCGGTATAAGATTCTGACAGTATGATAACCTTGGATAAAGATATCACGGTTTCACGGTATGACGGTATTGTAATTACTGCTCTAAAATATATTCTTTTTAAATGTCTGGCTAAAAAACAAAACCTTTTTCCCCTTAGAACAATATATATTTTATTTTGAGAAACATTTAGAATATTTGGGGCAGTAAACATGTCAGGCTAAATAATGTGAATCATTGACTTCTGCTGTCTTCATTTGTTTCAAAAACACTGATGTCGTTACAATTTACACCTAAAAAACAAAAAAAAGGTCAATAAAAAAAATCTGACACATACCTTAGAAACGGTATAGCAGAAAATTTTGGCGGTATGAAAACCTTGACTTTTACATACCGCGGTATACCTTGAAAACGGTTATCGTCCCATGCCTAGTCTTGAACACCTTGATTAGTTGCATCAGCTGTGTTTGATCAGGGTTAGAGCAAGACTGTGCAGAGCTGCGGCCCTCCAGGAATCCAGTTTGAGACCTATGCTATAAAGTCTTTAGTAAATATAAATGCTGGGCAAAATTTTTTCGCAATTAATCACATCCAAAATAAGAGTTGTATTTGACATAATGTATATAATTTAACACATACGCACACACACTCAAATATAAATAAATGTATAAATAAATAAATACTCGAATGGATATAATTGAGAAAATGTTTATTCATTTTTAGATATAAATTATTTGATACTAATGATATATAAATGTAAATATCTATGTAAAAAAAATTGTTCACATGTGTGTATATATAAAATACACACACATTATATTATTTCAAAACAAACTTTTATTTAGTATGTGATTAATCGTGATTATCTTTGCCCAGCACTAGTATAGATGCTTTTCCATTAAAGCCAATCCCACAAGTCGACTAGGCTATAAAAATACTTGGTAACACTTTATTTCGATGGTCCATTTGAGTATTAGTAGACTGTCTGCTTAAAGGGCACCTATTTTTTAAAATCTACTTTTTAAGCTGTTTGGACAGACATATGTGTAGGTGTAGTGTATAGACGGTCATTTTGGGCTGATACAAACACACCCAGTCCCTTTTTTTCTTCAATTTAACAGCATAAAAACGGTGGACCAATTGGAGTGGTTTTGAGACCGACCGCAACTCTACGTAGGAGTGCGGTCCCCCCGCCCACCGAATTGATTGACAGCTGCGTATTAACATGTCTCCGTAGTAACGTGTATAATCATATCAACAAGACAGGACGTGCCCAAAGCAACCGGGAATAAAAGATCTCTTCAGCGCTCTGTGATCATCAGTCATCATCAGATGCGATCAGTTGTGAGTTTCACAAGTTTAACACATGTTTAAAACAGTGCATGTTTGTGCTGAACTACAGTGATTCACTTCAGCTTTACTTCATCACCACAGCCGTGTGTCAGCAAAAAAAAAACGCTTCAATCTCGGTTTGTTGACATTAAATCAGGTTTATTTTGTAAATTAACATAACAGATATCCATACAGCAGTGGAGATTAACCTGTTTCCTTTCACATTTGCTTGCAAAAGCAGTGCAAAGCTCAACGCGCGCACTGTCTGTCTGTATGTCTGTCTGTGTGTCTGTGTGCGTGTGTGCGTGTGTGCGTGTGTGCGTGTGTGCGTGTGTGTGTGTGTGTGTGTGTGTGCGTGCGCGTGCGCGTGAATGAACTTTGTAACTACATTGTTTGTGACTCATCGTTGCAACTCCTCAACAAACACATCAAACAGTCATTGGTAAAGTTCTTACTGTAGTATTTCTCACAAACGTAGTGAGATCTGCTTCCTTTACATCTCTTCCTGTTGTGTCTGTCTGTCTGACACAGCCGAGGGTGGAGATTGAGGCACGCTGACGGGCACGTGGGAACGGTGGGCGGGGTGGACTATTCTTAAAGGGCCAGTACCAAAATCAGCAAAAAGCTCTTTAGAGCTACAATATTAAGACTTGAGACCGCTATAATTAATAATCTGATGGGTGTTTTGAGCTGAAACTTTACAGACAAATTCTGCTGACACAAAAGACTTATATTAAATATAAAAAAAGGGGTCAAATATGTGCCCTTTAATATCTGTTGATACTGACATTTAACTGACTATAAAAACTTTGCAAGTACATGTCAACTTACACTACCCCTACGCCTAACCCCAATCTAACAGTCTACTTACAATCTACTGAGAATTAGTTGCAATGTAACTTAAATTCAACAAACGGACCATCAAAATAAAGTGTGACCAAATACTTTACCTAAATTTAGTAACTCTTGGTAACTCTCTATACTACAGGATAATAATCAAATCTCTAGATCTAAACGCAAACGATGCGTCCGACCTGCCAAAAAATCGCCTCAGTTTTTGCAGAAGGTCAGAGAGCAGGAGATTTTCTCTTTGGTCGCTCCTTCCTTGAATGCGATTAGAAAATACATGACTTTACGCACACGTGCCAGCTCTGCGATCCGCTCCCCGAACTCCTGAATATCTGCCTCCAGGCATTTGATGGGCGAGTCCTCTGGGTCTCCGGCGTTCCTCCAGAACTGTCCGATGGGCTCTAGCAGCTGGCGGGTCATCAGGTGGGTCAGGTCGGGCGTCCAGAGCTGGCAGATGCCGGTGACTGTGAAGCGTCCCGTTCCCTGTAGACTCACGTTCCAGCGGCTGAAGCTCAGGTCCTGATCGCTGAAGTCAAGCCGGTAGACAGACTCGTGTGGGAGCAGGAGACGCTCCCCATCCTGCCGTTTTTGACCCTTCTGCTGGAGCGATTGCACCCGCAAACGCATCACCTTGATGATAAATCAGTTCAGACATAAAATTTCATTTAATAATACTAAATAAAACTAAATATTAGACTTTATTGCCATGATGGCAGTACATAATATTTTACTAGATAGTAGTATTCAACTTAAAGTGACATTTAAAGGCTTAATTAGGTTAAAGTTAGAGTAATTAGGCAAGTATTTGTATAGCAGTGGCTTGTTCTGTAGACAATTAAAAAATATATATATTGCTTAAGGGGCTAATAATATTGAGCTTAAAATGGCTACTTTTATTCTAGCTGAAATAAAGCAAATAAGACTTTCTCCAGAAGAAAAAATATTGTAGGAAATACTGTGAAAATTTCAATAAAATTGTCCTGTTTTCAGAAATAATTTGTCAGTATCAAGTGAGTTTTTAACATTAATATAATTTCGTTTAACCCATTTACACACCATTTTGCTTGCATTATGGAAAAACTGACTTAATTTCAGCATTATTCCTCAAGAAAAAGCTCCTTGATTTAAAAATTTTTATGATATTTTGACTAGAAACGAGATAAAAACTGTATCTGCTGGAGCAACTTCACCCGCAAACGCATCTTCTTCATAATTAATAGATTAATAAATCATTCTACTTAATTTAGATGTATCAACACATGCATATACTGCTGCTCTCTGATGATTTTGTACACTGCAAAATATTATTTATTGGATTTACTAAAAAAACAATTGATATGGGCTGAACCTAAACAAACAAATGAAGTTGAACATTTAATTTGTTTGTTTAAATTCAACCCATATAGATTTGCTTGCAACCAGTTTCTAATAAAACAAATCTGAAATCGAGAAATCAGCTGTTTGTTCTGTAGACAATTAAAAATATATATTAAGGGGGCTAATAATATTGAGGTTAAAATGGTTTAAAGAAAAGCTGCTTTTATTCTAGCCGAAATAAAACAAGTAAGAGTTTCTCCAGAGGAGTATTTTAAACAAAATAGGAAATACTGTGAAAATTTCAATAAAATTGTCCTGTTTTCAGAAATAATTTGGCAATATCAAGTAAGTTTTTAACATTTATATATTTTCGGTTAACCCATTCACACATCATTTTGTTTGCATTATGGAAAAACTGACTTAATTTCAGCATTATTCCTCAAGAAAAAGCTCTTTGATTTATTTATTTTTTGATATTTTGACTAGAAACAAGATAAAAAAACTCTGCTGGAGCAACTGCACCCGCAAACACATTACGTTCATAATAAATAAATTAATAAATCATTCAACTTAATCTTAATTTAGATGCATCATCGCATGTATATACTGATACTCTCTGATGATTTAAAGCTCTTCTTCTGTACACTGCAAAAAATTATTCGTTGGATTTACTAAAAAAATGTAAGATAAGTGGTTGCAAACAATTGATATGAGCTGAATTTAAACAAACAAATAAAGTTGAACACTGCTACATTTAATTAGTTTGTTTAAATTCAACCCAGATAGATTTGCTTGCAACCAGTTAACATAGAATTAAAGTTTTGGTCCTATTGCTATTACAAAAATTCTGAAATCGAGAGATCAGCTGCACCCGCAAATGCATCACCTTGAAAAAAC
The DNA here is from genome assembly GCA_903798035.1 of Danio albolineatus. NCBI lineage: Eukaryota > Metazoa > Chordata > Actinopteri > Cypriniformes > Danionidae > Danio > Danio albolineatus. The sequence continues at coordinate 3,616,059 of CAIGQQ010032394.1, forward strand.
CAAAACAATTAATTGATTAAAAATAAGACTTAACTTGGATGTATCTTAGCAGTGATGTGTAGAAGATTTGAAGTTCTTCTAGTCTAAATTTGAAAAAATTCTTAAATCAAGAAACATTTTCTTGACAAGTAAAAATAAAAATATTATATTAAAAATATTAAATTAAATATATTAATTAAAAATCTAGGGCGCCACGGTGGCGCGTGAGTAGCACGTTCGCCTCACAGCAAGAAGGTCGCTGGTTCGATCCCCGGTTGGCGCAGGTCCCGGTTGGGCCAGTTGGCATTTCTGTGTGGAGTTTGCATGTTCTCCCCGTGGTTGTGTGGGTTTCCTCCGGGCCTCCGGTTTCCCCCACAGTCCAAAGACATGCGGTACAGGTGAATTGGGTAAGCTAAATTGTCCATAGTGTATGTGTGTGAATGAGAATGTATGAATGTGTTTCCCAGAGATGGGTTGTGGCTGGAAGGGCATCCGCTGCGTAAAACAAATGCCGGATAAGTTGGCGGTTCATTCCGCTGTGGCGACCCCAGATTAATAAAGGGACTAAGCCGAAAAGAAAATGAATGAATGAATTAAAAATCTGTTAGTTGTTCCTTAATGCAAGTAAAATGATCTGCCAATGTGGCTAGCAAAATAATATATATTTATTTTCTTTGAAATAAGATTAGTTTTCTTATTTCATTGGCAGATTATTAGCCTGTTTTAAGGAAAAACTAATATTGATGAAAATAAGACAGTATTTTTATTTGTACTTGTCAAGAAAATGCTTCTCATTTTTTGATTTTTAAAAAAATATTTGCACTAGAAACAAGACAAAAACTCCAAGCGATAAGTGCACTAAAACATATCCATAAATTAGCAATTTTCTGTAATTTGTGATTCATGTTTTTATTTTTCCCCATTTATTTATGCTTTTGAATTGCATTATTGGATCTTGATCTTTCTCCCTGCAACGTTTAGCCTTAAAGTTTAAAGAAGTGACTATTATGAACATTTTTAATAGTTTAAAGTGATATATTAACAGAGCTGGTGTTGTAAATCACCCTACAAAAACCTTGTAAAAAAACTGCCAGTATATTTTCCAGTCAGTTTATATTTCCCTCTCTATATTATTTTTTATACATTGTATTAAACCACTAAAATGTCAAGAAAAGTCACTTTGTTAAACTGTAGAAAACATCAACATTAAAAGATAACACTTTATTTTGATGGTCCATTTGAGTATTAGTAGACTGTCTGCTTAATGTCAATACTGACATTTACCAGTCCTTCAACAGGCATTTAACTGATTATAAGAAACTTAGCAAGTACATGTCAACTTACCCTAACCCCAACCTAACAGTCTACTTATAATCCAATGATAATTAGTTGCAGTGTAACATAAATTCAACAAACGGACCATCAAAATAAAGTGTGACCCATCAAAAGTCTACAGTGAAGAGATCAACATCCCATAATGCAATTCATAACCGTAAATAAACAGAAAACACAAGATACAGAAACTATTAATTAAGCTTTTTTGCAGTGTAAGTCCTCACTCGTAAGTCACTTTGCACTGAAGCGTCTGCTAAATGAGTAAATATAAAAGTAAATGACCTCTGTCAGCTGCAGATCCTCGGTGAATGTCAGCTCCATCTCTGAACCCATGATGCTGTTTCTCTCTCTGTGTGTGTGTGTGTGTGTGTGAGTGAAGCTTCTCCTCGCTCAACCTTCACTTTTCCATCCGCTGCACCGCCTCTGCGTCCCCTCGGGCACACACACTCGCTCAGATGGGGACTTTATTGATTCTCTGAGACTCGACTTTAGTTTTGGAAAAAGGAGGAGGAGCAAAACAAACAGATTCAGTGTTGCAGCTCTAGGCAACAGATGCTTTCTGCTGTTGGAAAACTCCCAGACGTTTGGTTTTGTTTTGTTTGTGCATTTGAAAATTGTATTTATACAATTGAATTAGGAATTAAATTCTCAGATATTTTCAGTTTTCTACGGAAGTCCTAAGAGGCCATGCATTAAATATTTTTTTCTCTCGTGTTATGTCGTGATCACGACTTAATTATCTCGTGAACAACTAATTGTCTTTGTGATCTCGACATAACAACAAGTATTAAATGGTTCAGGTGTGTTTGATATGGGTTGCAACTAAAATCTGCAGGAGGGTGGCTCTCCAGGAACAGGGTTGAGAGCCCCTGGTGAATATGATTATATACCATTATTTACAATAATATTCCCTCAACTGTTACCATTTTAAAGCAACTCCGTACTATATGGCGCAAACATAAGTTGCTGCATGTAGGCTATGAGTTAAATTATGAAGAGTGATGAAGATCCTGCTTTTGCTTTAATACTTTCTGCAAGGTATTTACAATTACTTTAAAATTGCACCATATAGAGTTGCTTTAAAATGGTAACAGTTGAGGGAAATATGTTGCAAAAAATGTTATATAGAGTCATACATGAATATAATCATGAATGTACATTAATCATGCGCACGAGCATATCGCTGTTCTGAACCCCTTTAACATGTTACAAGAATGCGCATCTGCAGCTAGGCTATTCTCTCCCTGGCCAGACATTGGCCAGATATTATTATTAATAACAACAACAATAATAATAAATACATAAATAAATAAAAACAAAAAATAAACAACTTATGTCGAGATCACGAGAAAATTATGTCATTATTATGAGAAAACAACTTTTTGTTTTGTCGAGATCATGAGATAATTAAGTCGTGATCACGATGTAACAAGAGAGAAAAAATTATTTAATGCATGGCCTCTTAGGACTTCCGTAGTTTTCTTTTCTTTTTTTCTTTTTCTTTTTTCTTTTTTTTACATATGAATGTACTATTATATTTTTCTTCTAGAGAAGGTTTTACTACTTTTAATTGGCTGGAATATATAAAGTCAAGCAAATTCTGATGTTGAATGATTCTGATTCAAGTTGTTGTTGTTTAATCGGAAATGACGCTGGCTTCTCCCAAAAGATAATAAGATATTGTACAAGAGGCATCATTGTGGAAAAGAAAGACAAATCTCCGCTTTTGTTTACATTGGAACAAATAGTGGCGTTCATTCATTCATTTTCTTTTCGGCTTAGTCCCTTTATTAATCTGGGGTCGCCACAGCGGAATGAACCGCCAACTTATCCAGCATTTGTTTTATGCAGCAGATGCCCTTCCAGCTGCAACCCATCTCTGGGAAACATCCATACACACTCATACACACTCATACACTACGCACAATTCACCTGTACCACACGTCTTTGGACTGGACTGTGGGGGAAACCGGAGCACCTGGAGGAAACCCACACCAACACAGGGAGAACATGCAAACTCCACATAGAAATGCCAACTGACCCAGCCGAGGTTTAAACCAGCGACCTTCTTGCTGTGAAGCGAATGTGCTACCCACTACGCCACCGTGGCGCCTCAAATAGTGGCATGTCTTAAGTTATTCATACCCCTTTCAATGATCAATGGCTATTACAGCAAACAAATGCTTCCTATAATTGCTGAGCAGCTTTCGTGTGTTTCCACTGGTTCCCATTAATCTTTAGTGATTAGCTCCAACTCTTTCAGGTTGTAGGGTCTCACCTGGATCTTTAGCTCCCTCTACAGATTCTCAGTTAGATTGAGGTCAAAACACTGGATGGGCGCCACTGTTTATGTGCTTACCATTTCTTCAACACTTTTGCTGTGTGTTTTGGGTCATTGTTGTCCTATAATGTCAACTGGTGCCTAAGGCCAATCTCTCTGCAGACTGCCTGATGTTGTTGCTGAGAATTTTGATGCATTGCTCCTTTTTTATGGTTCCATTTACTGTGATTAGGCTCCGGGGTCTACCGGATAACCCCCAGACGCAAAAAGAGTGTTTCATTTTAATTCAAGAAGCCAGTTGTCATTATTTGCAACTAAGAGAAAAACACAGAACAATAGTATTGATTTTTGTTGTGAAATATGAATTCTGTTGTGAAAATTTTGTTGTGAATTCATCAATAAGCTCCTAAAAGTCCTGGGTGTCAGATTTAGTACAGTTATTATAAAGCAGTCTTTCATCTATTTGTAGGTCATCCCGGATTGGAAGGACCAGGAATGGGATAAGGATAAACCAGAGAGCTATGCTGGGATTTTTCACTTTCGGTTCTGGCGTTTTGGAGACTGGGTCGATGTTGTCATTGATGACCGGCTGCCAACCGCAAATGGGAAGCTCATTTACTGCCACTCCAATGACAGTAATGAGTTCTGGAGCGCTCTGGTGGAGAAAGCCTACGCAAAGTATGTACCAGAAACTAGAAATGCACAAAAATAAACACATCCATTTAAAATGGCAGTGCTTTAAAACACATGCAGATGTTTTGTTAAGTGTTGCCAGATATTTAGGGCGTACTCACACTATGTATAGTTGCCTTGAACCAGGCCGAAGCACGCTTGTACCCCCTCCCGTCTCCCCCGACGGCCCGCACTCTCATTACATTCGGGCCTGAGCACGCTTCCGTCATCGATGATGTGCTGTTCTGTTAAGAGAAGCGTCTCGCTCAACACAGTGGACATTTCTTTATATCATTATATGGTTTCAGTGGTTTGATATGCAGTGACACACAGTCAGATATTCCCCTGAACAGATCAGCCACTGCTGACGCTCATAAACAATCATAAACTCCTCGTGCTGCAGGAATGAGGAGGTCTGCTGAAGGTGCAGCTGTGGTACAGTGAGGGGTTTGTGTCTTTAATAATCTACCACAGTTTGTGTTCATTAAACTGTAAGAATGATTAATTAATCCATATCAAACAGTCCCCAAAAGTCACGTCTCATCTTCAGTTTCAGGCTCAGGCGTGATTTGCACTCACACTAAAAGCGCACGACACCAAAGCCCAAGTGAACCGCGCTCAGGCACACCTCTTCAACCGGGCCAGGGCCAGCCAACTGAAACACGCCTGAGCCCGATTCAGAGCACTCACGCTTCTCAAACGATCTGGGAAACGGGCTTGGGCACGGTTTGGATTGCATAGTGTGAGTATGGCCTCAGAGGCATGAGCTGTACAGGCTCTGCCTTATGAGATGGGCCTGGACACAGCAGCTCATTTGCATTTAAAGAGTTTTACTTCCACTATAAAGAAGCATTTATTAATAGTATAGCCATACACACAAGATATATGAAAGACATTTTTTTATTTAAATTTATTTTTGAGACCAGGCATGCCATAGAATTGATCACTCTAGGTTGATACACTTTTTATTGAACGATGATTTGCCACCAACATGTCAAGTCTCTCTTACCATAAAGGCTGATTTATACTTCTGCGTCGAGTGATCGGCGTGACCCACAGTGCCTGTCTCACGCGTAGTCATACATTTATACTTCTGCGTGCTATTTGTGTTGCTCTGCAATAGCACTTCCGAAGCGCTAGCTGGCAGCAGGTTTTTATGTTCCTCTGTGTCGAGTTTTTTCACTGGAGTTTTACAGGAGGCTAAAACTCGCTCATTCAGAGGCGAGAACCAGCAGACGTACAACAACATTAAATATAAGGTAAACACAAAACACCAGTTTCCATGTGGAGCTCCTCCATAGGACTCGACACTTGTAAACCCTCGCTACAACAGATTTGTGCGGCTCTTGGTCCCGCCCACACTGGTCACAGCTACCAAGCCGACCAATCACAGAGCTTGCGCCATGCGTCTTTGCGATTTGTGTAGTTACATTTTTTTGAGAGATGCACGTCAGCGTCAGTGCTGCGACTGCGCAAAGGCTGCGCCGGAGTTTAAATATAAATATAAGTATAATTCAGCCTTAAAACACATTTTATTCATTTTCTTTTCGGCTTAGTCCCTGTATTAATTAGGGGCCGCCACAGCAGAATTAACCGCCACACATTTTATTAAAATGTGAATTTTTTTTAAGACGTCAAGATTTTAATACTGAAAGCTGTTTTTAAAAAAGTATCCCCAGAAATTTTTAAGTTACTTATAAAAAAATTAAACTGAAACATGTTTTTAATATAATATAATATAATATAATATAATATAATATAATATAATATAATATAATATAATATAATATAATATAATATCTGTCTGTCTGTCTGTCTATTTTTTTATTCATTCATTTATTTATTCATTAATTTACATAGTTTAATAATTTCTTTAAATAATTTAATTACTTTGTTAACTAAAATTATTTATTTTCATTTCATTAGATTTTTATTCATAAATAAATAAATAAATATATATATATATTTTTAAAAGTCATTCAGTGTAGTGATATGGAGCTGTAATGCACTCAAAACTTGCCTGAAATACTTTAGCTGAGCTTTTATCTGAAAATAACGGCACACCTTAAAATGTTCACCAGCCAAACAGAATCAAGCATTCAGCAGCTCCTTTGCTAAAACTTCTCAGGCTCTTTCTCATAAAACCTGATGGTTGTTTTTCATCTTGTTTGCTGTTTTTTTTTTTCCAGAATGTGTGGCTGTTATGAGGCTCTGGATGGTGGAAACACGGCAGATGCTCTGGTGGACTTCACTGGAGGTGTTTCTGAGCCCATGGATTTGCTGGAAGGGAAGTTTGCTCAGGATGAAGAGGCTCGGCATCAGCTGTTTGATCGGGTCCTGAAGGTCCACAACAGAGGAGGCCTCATCAGCTGCTCCATCAGAGTGAGTGTCTATGGCCAACCAACAGGCATATCTGAACACGTATTACTGCACTGTAATGAGCAGACATTCAGAAACAAAGGTGTTATTATAAAATGAGATGATGTTTTAGCATAACATTTTTCTGAATTAAGTTTAAAATGGAAAAAAAAAATCCCTAAAAATTATACCTGCGTTACTAAATATCTAACTTTTTGCATTTTGACTGACAATTTAAAAGTAGTAAAGCATAAACTTAAATTAACATGAATTTCAACATATTAATATACAATAATAATAATAATACTGTATTTAAATGTTCTTTAAAAAAAACAACATTTTACTTTACATTTTTTGTTTTGGAGCAGGATTATTATCGTTAACCAAAAGTAGATCTATAAAACTAAACTAATTTTTTATTGTCTGAAATGCCAACTGAAATAAACATGTACGTACACACACACACACACACACACACACACACACACACACACACACACAGGCATATCTGAACATGCATGATGGTGCAGTATTACACTTACCGGCCACTTTATTAGGTACACCTGTCTAACTGCTCATTACCACAAATTTGTAATCAGCCAATCACATAACAGCAACTCAATGTATTTAGGCATGTAAACATGGTCAAGACGATCTGCTGCAGTTCAAACCGAGCATCAGAATGGGGAAGAAAGGGGATTTAACTGACTTTGACTGTGGCTGGTTGTTGGTGCCAGACGGGCTGGTCTGAGTATTTCAGAAACTGCTGATCTACTGGGATTTTCACGCACAACCATCTCTAGGGTTTACAGAGAATGGTCTGAAAAAGAGGAAATGTCCAGTGAGCGGCAGTTCTGTGGGCGCAAATGCCTTGTTGATGCCAGAGGTCAGAGGAGAATGGCCAGACTGGTTCCAGCTGATAGAAAGGCAACAGTACCTTAGTCAGGGGTCACCACAGTGGAATGAACCGCCAACTTATCCAGCACATGTCACTGGGAAACATCCATACACTACGGACAATTTACCTTACCCAATTCATCTGTAATGTGTTTAAACTGTGGGGAAACCGGAGCACCCGGAGGAAACCCACACCAACACGGGGAGAACATGCAAACTACACACAGACATGCCAACTGACCCAGCCGGGACTCGAACCAGCGACCTTCTTGCTGTGAGGCGACAGTGCAAACCACTTAGCCACTGTGTCGTCCTAATTAATTAATTAATTAATTAAATTATTATTTTCTTACATTTTTTCCACTACAGAACACTTCACACTATGTACCCTAGTTGTGTTTCATGCAGTGGACTAATAAGCAGATTTAAATTAACATTTTGTGTGTGTGTGTGTGTGTGTGTGTGTGTGTGTGTGTGTGTGTGTTGTAGGCCACTACTCAGGCAGACATGGAGGCGCGTCTGGACTGTGGTCTGGTCAAAGGTCACGCATACGCTGTCACAGATGTGCGTAAGGTGCGTTTGGGCTCAGGCCTGCTGGCCTTCTTCAAGTCAGAGAAACTCTCCATGATCCGCATGAGGAACCCGTGGGGCCAGAGGGAGTGGAACGGGGCCTGGAGCGACAGGTCGGACAGCCCGCTAACACACAAACAAACACACACACACACACACACAGACCTGCGCATGCTAACCTGCAGAGCTGAAATATGCAGGACTGCAGCAGTTTTCAGAGCGTTATTGACAGGAAACAAGGCTTGAGTCTACGCTGGAATTTTTCCCAGCATCCCCTGATGTAAATAGTTTGATTTAAAGCACCAGAAGCTCTTCAGATCATCATGTAAACACATTTCCCAGCTGGTAGATGACCTTCATTTAATGCTAACATTTCCAGCGGATGTGATAAACAGCAGCGAAGAGAACAATGTAGATCAGAAGTGGCTAAAAGGATTGAAGTGAAGATTTTGGTTTGTAATGCATGACTTAAGCATGGGTAAAAACACAAACAGGCAAGTTTTAAGGCTAGATACAATGCACAAAAATACTAAATAATTCAATCCTGTGTTCCGTAAAGTCAAACTATTCACATTTTGTTTTAAATAAAATTTTGGGAAAGCTCATATAAAGTATGCAAATTAGAAATATTGAAAGTAGTAAAGCATAAACAAATATTTGAATGAAGTTCAAAATATGAATATACTAAAATAATAATAATTAAATGCTCGTAGTAAACAATGTATGATTATTTGCAGTTATTTTAGAAATAATTTCTTATTTAGTGTTTTTTTTATGTGGAGCATTGTTATAATAGTTAACCAAAAGTAAATCCATAAAACTAAAATTGCTTTTTATTGTCTGAAATATAACATAATTCACACAAATATGTGAAACAAATATTATCTGAAATAATATGTATTTATGTATGGATGTTTAAATATGCATATTATTTATGAATTTTTATTATTATAGCAAAAAAATCTATCTATATCTGATGTCAGAATCATTTTGAGTTTGGCTTATATTATTTATATGTATTCCCTACTGGTAGACCACCTTCATCTAATAGCTACTAACATTTCCAGCGGATGTGATAAACAGTGGCATGGAGAACAATGTAGATCAGAAGTTGATAAAAGGATTGCGGTGTAGACGTTATTGTCCATAATGCATGACTCACCCATGAGAAAAGCGCAAACAGGAAATGATGAGTGTGTTTTGACCATAGGTTTTGACACAGAGGCACTTTGTTTCAAACCGCAAATTATGTGACTTCAGTTGTAAATGCTTAAATGTATTAGTGGGATTATACTGCCCCCTGCTGGACGGAAAAAAATGTCAGCGTTATAAAAATGTACATTAATTTTTTTTCATTCTTTGCTGGCCTATCATCATCATCATTATTATACTGTGTTTGTGTGTGTGTGCAGCTCGGAGGAGTGGAAGCAGGTCAGTAAAGGCGAGCGGGAGCGTTTGGGCGTGACCGTGGAGGACGACGGAGAGTTCTGGTCAGATTCAACACTTTCAACCCTTTATGCAGTAAAATCATAATCAAATCTGCACAGAAAAAGGAGATTCTCTCTGACATCCTGGTGATTAGCACAGCAAGTTGAAAGCTGTTATCGTTCAGCTTGTCTGTAGGGAATTATAAATTGTTTTATTGCAGAATTGCAATTTTTTTGTGAAATTACTTTCGTGAAATTGTTGGTTCTTCTGTCCTACAATGCATGCGTCTTATGTAGGTTGTTGTGTTTATCTGGTATGCATGGTCTTACAGGAACAGAACAAAAATCACCCAATATATATCTCATTAATTCAATTGAAATATATATAATAAATA
>CAIGQQ010032394.1:3655972-3666862 GCA_903798035.1 Danio albolineatus
TTGTTTGTGTGCAGTGTGAGTTTGTGTTGTGTGTGGGTGTGTGTTGTGTGTATGAGTTTTTTTTATGTGTGTGGTGTTTGAGTGTTTCTATAGTGTGTTTGTGTGTGTTTATATCTGTGTGTGTGTGGTGCATTTGAGAGCGTTATATGTATTTGTGTATTATGTGTATTATATATACATACATATTTGTGTAGTGTTTGTAAGAGTGTGTTATTTGTGTGTTTGTGAGTGTGTGTGTGTGTGTGTGTGTGAGAGAGAGTTTGTCTTATGTGTGTGTGGTGCATTTAAGAGTGCTTTGTTATGTGTGTTGTGAGTGTGTGTGATGTGTTTGTTATATGAGTTGTGAGTTGTTTGTGTGTGTGCGTGCGTGTCTCCCGCTGAGCTGCTGTCACTCATCTGCTTGGCTCCTCCCTCTGCCTCCTGTGAGGATCAGTGCTGGTGAATGAGGAGAGAGTTGATAATCGTCTCACACAGCAGAAGACGACACACACACACACTCACTTACATACACACACACACACTCACTGTCACGCACAGTTTCTCTACACATTCATCTTCATCGGCACACACCTGTGTGGATTCTCCGGCACACCTGAGGAAAGAGAGAGAGAGAGAGAGAGTCATTCCTGCACTGTGGTGAGTGACACACCGTCTGCTCCTGTCTCTGTTTATTTAGCTTTAAATCTCATTACTGAAGGCTTTTTCTCCTTTTTCACAAACCTGTCTCACTACTTAAGTGAATGTAAAGTATTATTCTATTAATTAAAAAGATATTTATATTTGACTTTAATCAGTTTTATATTTCATGCTCTATTTTAATAGTGTGTGGCATTATTGTTGGTTTTTGTATATATATTATTTTAATACTTACATGTATTTGCATAATTATGATGTAATAACTTATAACGTATTTATTTAAAGCACTGAGTATATCAAACTCAATTGAAGTTTGTTAAATATATATGTAATATGAATGTATGCATGTATATATATATATATATGTCTGTGTGTGTGTGTGTGTATATATACGTGGTGCTTTTGCATAATTAAATGTGTAGTATGAGGTATGTGTGTGTCTGTGTATGTGTGTGTTTTATTCACTCCGTTTAATGTGACAAATTTATGTATTTTACTTAGCTTAATATATCACCTGTATATGTATTTTAAATATATTTATTTGTCTTTGACGTTTTTTTCCCCTAACTATCCCTGTAAAGTGTAGATTTTTCAATTTTATTTTTAATTGTAGTTATTTTACAGTACATCAGTATTTTTATATTCTTACAACAGTACATATTTACTTATATATTTGCAAAGTTATAAATTTGCATATATATTTTAATTAATTTGTTGTAATTTGTAATTATTTTGTTGTATTTTGTCATAATTTTAGTTTGTTTTAGCCATGATTTTTGTCATTTTTATTTGTTTATGTTACTTATTTAATAGCTTTTATTACTTATTTAATAATGTATCTTTATATACTTTTATGAAACTCATTACATAGCTTTATATAACTAATTTATTACATAATTTGATATATTACGACTGTTTTTATGGATGTAAACTAAAACAATAGTCCCAACTTATTTCCTGTTTTACATTATTAATTTCTATAGCTTCAGAGAATCCAAAAAGTGCCACATATTGATAAATAATGTTACGATAGCTGTTTCAACATTGAGTTATGATTGAATTGCCTCTAGTAACAGTTATGAAATAGTTTGATAATAGTTTGATATTATTTTTAATGGAAATAACCATTAACAAATATCCTATAACAAAAATAAACAACAGAACAAAACAAAAAGGGAAACAAACGATTAAGCCAGGGATAATATGAATTACAAAGATCACTTTAAATCTATCTTAGGTCACAGTGATGTATAAAAGGTCACAAATACAGTCCGCCGGGTATTAGAAAAGAGACAATACTGTAGGATTCACACAGTGTTACTGATTTTTAAAGCTTTAACATTGCTGGAGGTAGAAATTTGTATTCAAATAACATTTAAAATCTTTACAAAAAATAAGAAAAAGGAGCTTTACAGACAAAAATTTACATTTGTGTATAAATAGTTTGATAATAAGCAGCAAATGTTTATGGGCCAATGAAGACAACACATTGAAATGGTCTGTTATAAATATATGCATTTGTTAACATGTTAATATATGAATATGTATGTTTACACGCTAATTTAATGACAAGACAGTACTTCCCGTTATTTTCTGTGTCGTTTCCTCCTGTCCTTCACTGCAGTATTCATCCAGAAATGAGTGAATGCAGTGAAATCTGAGTGTTTTGTCTGTCTCTCCTCAAGGACGACACACAGATGCTGATGTTTGCAGGTTTTCTTGCTTCTCAGCGTTCAGTTTAACTCAGATTTTGCTTTCCAGTTGAGTTTGCAGCCAGAAAACATCAGAAACGTCGAATAAATAATGCACTGATATCCGAAGCCACTACAAATACAGATTCTGCCGTGAAAAGTGCTCCGTCAGTATAAACAGAAGGGGCGCTTGACCCTATGTTAACGCTTGATTCCCCCTGAAGGACGTCAAACCGAGATGTGTGGAGGATACAATCCTTTAATTCGTGATAAATAGTTTGCTTTGATGGGTATCTTAAATATTCATGTAATTAAAGTAATAGGTAATATAAATATATATTTGACCACCCCTATAATGGTTCATACCATTCTGAATGCATAATCGCGCCATGAATTCTACGCGGGTAAATATTCAGTCAGCGGTTTGAATGACTACAAACTGACGCCGTAAGTGTTCACAAGACAATTTTCTTGTAAAATATGTGTTTAAATCTACAGATATAGCATACAAATGAAGTAAAATTAGACAGACCCGTTATATTTGCATTTTAATAAACACCTATGCTCAAGAATTGAAGTTAAACAGTAAAATAATAAGTCTGTCATCATCCATCCGTGCAGGAATGCACACTTGTAACCTATATCAAAAATAGGTCATCTTTGAGAATCACTCATCTGCTAAAAATTGGCAATCATACACTCCTTATCCATCAAACCACTGACAATTTATGTAAGCTTGAATAATAATATGCAATTGAATTAAATTTATGAGTTTGACTGAGCATAAATATCTGCTGTTCAAGTGAAATAGAGATGTAAGGTTAACTGTTTGAAAACATTATATAATGCCCAGGTAGCAGAGAGTTCTGGCCTAGATTTGGCAAAAAGCTGGCATAGACATTCATCCGGCACTGGCATTCAGCATGTGGGCCAGGTTTGGCAGAAGTGGCACTGTCTTTAAGGCAGCTGACAAGACATGGGCCAGATGTCAAAGTTGTAGTATTTGACCCAGATGTTGAAAACTGATCTGTGGGCCATGTAAGTTTGGCCTATCTTGACCCACATTTAAAATCCTTTAAAATATTTTCTCAAGTAAAGAAATATTTCAATATACAATCATTTCCATCTCCGTTTGCATCCTTTAATGCCCTCATTCTAATCCAGAAAACAATCAAGGTTTAATTAATTATTTAAATTATTAATCTATTCTTCCCTGTATGTTGCAACTAAATTTAACCAACATGGCAAAATTTCTCTGGCCCAGCTCTGGCCCATACATTCAGCTTTGACTTGGCCCACATGCTGCAGTGAATTAGGGTACATGACTGGACCAAGTCTGGCTTCCAGACAATAGCCATTCATGTGCCATATCTGGCCCTGCTATGGGTTATTAACTTGGCTGCCACCTGAGCCAGATAGGGTTGATGTTTGGCCCTTACTTCCTAGAAGCTAGATTTGGTCCAGTCATGTAATGTAAATTTAACAGAGAAATTTTGCTATGTGGGTGGTTGCCATTATAGTAACCAAAATTATCACGGTTATCAATAATCATAGAATACTATAAGGGTTTTAAAATGACCTGATATTGTTTACAAATGTCACACGCGTATTCCACAAGTTTTGTATATTAAAATGAACAAATAACAATTACAGTTTGTAGCTTTATGCTCTCAGAAAAATGGTACTGTACTCTTATGATACTGTTCTGTGCCTTTTATGGTACAACTGAAATAAAGGTACACAATTGTTCTCATATAAAAGGTACAAAAATGAACAACTCCTTTATTACCGTATCTATGAAAATAAATATGACTAAAAGGCAAAGTGATATTTATGAATAATTTCCATATTAAATCAAGAATCATCATTTAAATGTGTTTAAAGATACTTATAAACATACATTTTTAGTCCTATAATACAATAATACAAAACAACTAGTAAAACGTAAAACTATAGGTATTGTAAACTAAACATTTAAGGTATTTTAATACATGTTTGATAAGCATTTTTGACACTGTTTAGGTACAAAGTGTCTTGTCACTGTGGTGGAACCTTTCACAAAGTGTGATATATTTTATCTTCATGTTTTTAAAAACAAAGGTACATTTTGGTTTCCCATGGTACAAATCATGACCTTAAAAGGTACAAATTTGTTTCTTTTCTTAAGGTACAATTCTGTCCCATAAAAAGGTACTGCCACAGTGACAAGGGTTTGTACCTTCTTTGGTACAACATTGTAACATTTTTTTCTGAGAGTGTGGAGTTTTTTGGCTTCTTAAACATGGATTCCAGCATGGTTATGGTTGTAATATTCCAAGTAAATTTTGTTTGTGTGTGCTTTTATAGGTAATTCAAGTTATTGTTTGTTAAACCTGCACTTGCAAAACATCCGCAGGGATGTGTTTGTTGTTTTTCATAATGCAACACAGCATAACTCATGAATGGGGGTGAAGCAATATAACTGACCATGGTAGATCACGTGATAATGACAAATGGCGGATATCCGAATTCCATTCGTACTCTATAGTACATACTTTTCTAACGGTTCTGTAGTAAATTCAAATGCAGTACATACTCCAGGGCTGCGTCCGAAATCACATTCTTCCATACAATATACATAGTACGCTAAAATCAGTATGTTAGCCGAGTAGTAAACCGTACGTGAGAAGTACCTACTTTCGGCGAGATTCTGAAGTGTATATCCGATGGACGCTACGCTATCCCATGATACACCTCAGGAAAATTCATGAATGGGAGTGAAGCGACGCAACTGGATTGTTGCGAGATCAGATACGGTTGTGGCCTAAAGTTAATGAGAATTGTTTGTATTGTTTATTAAATTTCCCATTCATTGTATTTTAATAACGCCTAGCCCAACCCTAAACCCAACAGTCACAGTACTGTAAAAATATTAATTATTGTTATACAGAGTCACAAAAAAGATGCTACATTAAAGCGCGTATCCACTGCTGTATCCTATCTAGACTTTACCACGTAATTGACCAGGGTAGATCACGTGAAAATGACAAATGGAGGATGGCCGAATTTCAATCATACTCTATAGTACGTACTTTTCTAATGGTTGTGTAGTAAATTCAAATGTAGCACATACTCCAGGGCTGCGTCCGAAATCACATACTTTCATGCTATATAGTACGCTAAAATCAGTATGCAGAGGATGCGAAAAACAGTGTGCGAGGATGACCCACCCCAACCGTCACAGTACTGTAACAATATGAATTATTGTTATACAGTGTCACAAAAATAATACTATGTTGATGTGTGTATCCGCTGCTGGATCCTATCTAGACTTTACCACGTAATTGACCAGGGTAGATCACGTGATAATGACAAACGGAGGATGGCCGAATTCCATTCATACTCTCATTCATAGTCTATACACACTTTTCTAATGGTCGTGTAGTAAAATGTAGTGCATACTCCAGTAGTAGGCGATTTCAGATGCAGCCAATGAGATGTGTCTTGAAGGGGGCGGGGCATGTCAGATACTCGAGAGCATTTGATTGGTCAGAAGCTTTGATGAGAAACTGAAGTATGAGATAATTGTAACCCTGTAAGACCTGAAATATGACAAAATACTGTAGGCAAAAATTACTACTTTTCTGGAGCTGTGATGCTTTTTTAAACCATCTTGCAAAATCCCCCCAGAAAACGTCATATAAATTTTTTACATGATAATTGTTTTGTATCACATTTAATACCTCAGACGTCTGTGCAACTTTTTGATCACAACAATGTTCATTTTAATTACAAATAACCTAATGCCCATAACCTTTTGACAACAGAAAACATTTCAGGCCGTTTTCTCTTTGTTTTTACCTGTTACCTGATATACCAGTTTTATATCAAATCATACACAACAGGTTTTTAAACAAAGAATTGATCAGGTTGATATTATATAGGTCTTAGAAACTTGTGTATCAAATATTATACAATCGGCTTCATAGGGTTAAATAAAAAATCGTCTTCTTTTTAGGATGAAGTGACGAAGTTCTGCCTTTATATCATTTAAATGTGAATGTTGTCACTGTTTTGGAGCACACTTAAGACTAACGTAAACATACTGATAATAGCATTAACGTTATTTTAATTCTACATGAACTTTAATGATAATGAACATTTAGAACGTCAGTAATCGTCAGAGAATTGACCGCAGTTTACCTTGAAAGTGGCAATCGTGACAGCAGCACTAAAGTTTAGAAGAGTACAGGATAAACCGTATACAGGATCCGCCTGGAGATCATTTATAGACTCTTGAATCTCTGCTGTCGTGATCAGAGCGGCACCCTGTGGATTTTGGACTAAGATCTTCTTAATTTGGCCTGATCCCGATGAACTGGTTTTAGACTGTATCAACTGAACTCGTCTTTGGTTCATGAGAGTGACTGTGTGTGTGTGTTTGTGTTTACTTTTTTGGTGTTTTCTATTCATCGGCATCTGAATTCTGGATTTGTTTTATGGTCAAAGTTTCGTGTGAATATTTCATACTTATTTGTATTTAGTCTTGATTAGTTTAGTTTAGCCATTGCACTGGTTTTACTGGATATAATACACAGCTGGTGTTCTCAGAGGAGCCTGTAAGCTTATTTATTTATGTTTTCTGCTTTTTGTTTTAATTTAAGTATTCCTGCTATTTTCCTTTTTCGTATTATTGAGACGCCATTATAGTTTTATTAAGTTTATTACTATTATTGTATTTTTAGTTCCTTTTTATTTAAATTCTATAAAATTTTTATAATTTTCTTGTGTGCATTTTTATATATTTTTTAGACTTTGTATTTTATTTAGCATTTTTTTTAAATTAAACTATTATTATTATTATTATTATTATTATTACAATTTATAGACAATTTATAGTACACAATAATTGAAAGTATTTTTTAAAAGGTTTTAGAAATGTAAATTGTTTTTTAATTTTTCATGGTTCATTTCCAGACAAAATTGTTAAAAACTTTTTTTTTTTTTTTTTTTTTTAAATGTTTTAGTCATTTTGCTGTTTTTATCATTTTCATTCATTTTTGGTCAGTGAGCAGTTCCAGCGTTATGGATGTGACATTTGCAGTAAAATCTTAAAACATAAATTCCCAGAGTATATGTTAGAATTATAGTGAAGCATCTCTTTATATTTTCCAAAACAGCTAAACACAGTGTTATGGGATCAGAAAAATTTCAATCTGTCACCATTCTTTATATTTTAAATAAGGAAAATAAACATGTGTTGTGGATGTGACGAAAAAAGTCTGCAAGTTTACAGTCTACAACATTCTTAGTAGGAACTCTGTGATTTAAACTGCACAACCCAAAAGAAACTATGCTAATCAAAAAGATAAGAGTCAGCTCACTATAGAACAAACATGACTGATTTTGTTATTTGACATTTTTTGCATTAATGAGGAAAAAACTCCGTTATGCATGTGACAGATGTGAAATTGGCACTTGTGTGATTCTGGTAAATCAAATATAATAGTTTGAAAACATTGACTGATACATTGAGTGTTTTTAAAGTACTGTTAAATACATGCTCACTCAAAAAAACGCTGAAACGGTTTCGCTATTTTTGCGGAAACTTAATTTTTTCCATGGCAAGGTTGACATTTGCATGGAATTGCTCCAGTATTAAAGTTTACTTCAGCTTTATTTTTTCAAATAACAAAAATACTTAGAATTTTTCATTTTTATTTCTATTTTTATTTGCATTTTTGTTTTAATAATTGTCTTTTAATCATTTCCGTCTTTCTTTGTCTACATTTTTCTATATTGTTTGTTTTGTAGTGTTTAATTAATATCATGAATTAATGTTTATTTTGCTTCTGTTTTCAATTTATTAGTTTAATTGCATTTTCAGTTTAATTGCAATTATATTTAGCCATAAAAAAAAAATCTGCTTATTTTTTTACTTATTTAAAAGAGTTGTCCAAGACAATATTCTCAATTGCAGTCATATTTTTAGTCAATAAAAGTTTGTCATTTTAACCCATATTCTGACTCTACCTCTGCTCCTGTTCATCCCAACAGTGTGGTCTTTATTTGCAGACGTCAGCTGCAGTAATTAGACCGTAAAATATTAATGTCCATGTGCATGTCGCTCTATTCAGACATTTATCCTGATCGGCCTGCGTGTCCAGCCCAGATTAACCAGCTAGACTTACAGCAGAGCTCTGACCACTGTTATTACTGATGGAGAGGAAAATACTACATTTTACTTACTTAAAATAAACATGATCTGAAATATTATAATAAATATAAAAAATAGATTCATAAAAAATATAAGAAAAAAAAAAGATTCATAAAAAATATAAGAAAAAAAAAATAAAAATATATTTTTGTAAATGTTTCTTAATTTAAAATTGGAACTTAAGCTAAACAGAATTAAATAGTTATAAAACCTATTCTTGTAAAAATATTATATTTTTTTATTTAAAAAAACTTAATTCATTTCCTTTTATGAAAATGATTTTTAAAAAACAAATTTCTGTAATTATTAGTGAAAATGACAGTAAAAGAATTTATATTTTAATAATAATATTTAATTAATTATAAAATTAACTTTATAATTATATTTTAATAATAATATTTAATTAAATAATTATAAAATTAACTTTATAATTATATTTTAATAATAATATTTAATTAAATAATTATAAAATTAACTTTATAATTATATTTTAATAATAATATTTAAATAAATAATTATAAAATTAACTTTATAATTATATTTTAATAATAATATTTTAATTCATATTGAATTTAAACAGAAAGAGATTCAATAAATGTATAATAATAATAAAAACTATAAAACAGAAATACAAATAAAGCATAAAATATTGCCTGTAATCTACACACCTAAATAAACACACACAGACACACAGCACATATTTAATACAGAAACTCACACAAAGCCTGTAAAGACTAACCTGTGATAGTAAAACATATTTAATGACCAGAACACAACAAAGGCTAAAACTGGATCTAAAACTCAAATGAAAGTGGAAAAAAATGAAAACTAATTTAAAATATGAATAAAAGCCTGTCTAGTATTTCAGTGCTGATCAAATCTGTAACAGCCGGAGGGTGTGTGTAAGTGTGTGTTGCTGTTTGAGTGTGTATGAGCAGGTCAGAGGTCAGTCTGTGTTAAAGAGAAATGTGAGGAAGTTCATCCACAGCTGAATTATTTAACATCACACACACACTGTTCTCTCTCATGAGCTGTAATTTGCTGCTCCTGCCTTTGGTGTTTCGTTTCTGCTCACCAGATTCTTAAAGCTAAGGTGTGTGTGTGTGTGTGTGTGTGTGTTGTTTGCTGTGTGAATCATGTGTATGCTATTGTGTGTGTGTGTTTTTGTGTTTGTGTGTGTGTGAGTGTGTGTTAGAGTTTGTTGTGTTAATCTGGTGTGTTATTGTTGTTTGTGTATGTTTATTCTCTCTTTCTAAATCTAATTCATGTGTGTTTGTTTTAGGAGTCTGGTGTGAGACGTCTGATGTCCGGGAGGAAACGAACACACCATGGTCATACTACAGCAGGTACACACACAAACACACACACACGCACCCACAGACACACACACAGACAACACACATATTTAACACAGAATCAAACACATTACACATATTTAACACAGAAACACATACACAACATGCACATTTAACACTACACTCATATTTAACACAAAACCTCACACACACACACACACACACACACACACACACACACACACACACACAAACAACATGCATATCTAACACAGAAACACACACATACACAACCCTCATATTTAACACAGAACCTCACACACACACACACACACACACACACATTTTGTTTTTGTTAAAAAGTGGGTACATTACATAGGTTTCCATTCAATTTACACTGTTGAAGCCGTATATTATATTGTCCTCACCGCACCCCATCCCTAAACCCCCATCACAGGAGACTGTGCAGCTTTACTCTCTGATTAAACTCATTCTGTGGGGTTTAGAAGCTTTTTGAGAAATAAGGACGTCACCAATGTCGTCGTATTTCAACTCCTGATTGTAATACCGGTGTCATTATACTGATTTGTGTCCTGACATGTCACAAAAACACGTACACACACACACACACATACACACACACACAATCCTCATATTTAACACAGACCCTCACACACACACAAACAACACACATATCTAACAACGAAACACACAACACTATTTAACACAAAACGCATGCACGCACACACACACACACACACACACACACACACACACACACACACAATTCTGATATTTAACACAAAACCTCAAACACACACAAACAACACTCATATCTAACACAGAAACACAAACACACACAACACTCATATTTAACACAGAAGCACACACACGAACACAAACAAACAACACTCATATCTAACACAGAAACACACACACACACACACACACACAATTCTAAAATTTAACACAAAACCTCAGACACACAGAAACAACATGCATATCTAACACAAAAACACACACACACAACGCTATTTAACACAGCACACACACAACACTCATATTTAACACA
>CAIGQQ010032394.1:3691085-3705559 GCA_903798035.1 Danio albolineatus
ATATATATATATATATATGTATA
This sequence comes from Danio albolineatus, assembly GCA_903798035.1. Lineage (NCBI taxonomy): Eukaryota > Metazoa > Chordata > Actinopteri > Cypriniformes > Danionidae > Danio > Danio albolineatus. Next base: position 3,691,109 of record CAIGQQ010032394.1, read on the forward strand.
ATTGACTAAATGACAAAAAAATTATTAAAATTGTCGAGTGTGGATGTAGTTTGTGCATGTTTCCCTGTGTGTTTCCCGTCAGTGGTGAATCTGGAGCTGGAAAAACAGAAAGCACCAAACTGATCCTGCAGTTTCTGGCAGCCATCAGCGGGCAGCACTCCTGGATCGAGCAGCAGGTGCTGGAGGCAAATCCCATCCTGGAAGGTGAAAGAAACACTTAAGATCACATTCTGCTTTACAGCAATAACACGCAAACGTCAAGCTTGCCATAGAAAATATAACGTTTTCACCAAAACAGTGAAACCCCTTTATAAATGTTTGTGTAGTCTTGTATTTTGAAAATGGTAAAAGCAGGGTGTGAATTAAGCTCCGGTCAGATCACACGATTTTGGCATGATTTTCTTGACGTAGGGTGTCGTAGAGAATAGTAAGCGATAAAAAGGCATCGTGATTCAATCGATTCAATCGTGTCTTCTTGTGTAATATGGCATAGTTCACGAGAACCGATTCCATGCCTGCGACACCTCACGACGCTGTCGCAGAAAGTCTAGAATGTTGCATTTTTTTCTCGTCCTTTACGACGAGTTTTCTCTTTCTCTTTATCCTTTATCCGACAGCCTTTGGAAATGCTAAAACCATCCGAAACGACAACTCAAGCCGCTTTGGGAAGTACATTGACATCCACTTCAACAAAAGAGGAGCCATAGAGGGAGCAAAGATCGAACAGTACCTTCTGGAGAAATCCAGAGTATGTCGACAGGTGTGTAACTTTTTAGTCTTAAAGGGCCACGAAACCCCCCTGTCTCAGCAGGGTGTTTTACACCTCTAGTCTGGAAAAGTTCAGGAAAGTGGGTGTGTTGCATTAGGTGGGAGTGTCGAGGGAGGGAAAGAGGGAGGGTTTTGCATAAAAATGGGAGTTTCCATTTGAGCAAACACACAGACGCAAGAGGAGAAAGACAGTGACTGTTTACATGGACATCAGTCATCAAATTATTTGCCAAATTCTTCATTTGTCGACTTTAACGGCAGCTTGGCACTTTCACTTTTATCCAGGAACATTTCCTGCTCGTGACAAACCAGATGTGAGAAACTGCTAAGAGAGCGGTTTTAATGGAGCGTTTAATACCGCGTGGCGTATGAGAGAAATAAAAAACCCACCTCATTTCTCTGTAACTTAGATGCACTCGGTTGGTAGTGTCAGATAGCCGCGTGTGTATAGACTATCCTGTCACAAAATGCAGTGAAAATTCCACATGAAAGTAATAGTTTGACTGCTGTGTTTACATGTTTACACTCGGAGAGCAGCATTTACAGCAGATCTTTCAGAATATACTGTAATATTGTAGTGATATTAATGTACTGTAAACTTAGTAACAGTTCTAATAATTTTGACCAAGGTCTGTCTTTAAACACTGAAACAGTACTGCTGACGATACGAACTAACTTCACCATCTGAATAAACAAACAAAGAGCACTGATCGCTTACCAAATCTGTAGAGCAGGACAATCAACATGAACTGGAACGGTGTCTGTTTTAAAAGGAGACGAGTGGCAAATCCGGATTTCACCATTTCCAGATGCGAAAAGCTCTCGGATGAAAAAAAAAAAAAGTTATTTACAAACGCATTAATGCTGCGCGCGCGTGGGAGTCCAGCTGCGCTCTCATAGCGGGGAAATTAAAACAAAACCTTCATTGCAGCACATAAACACAACACTGGCGACCTGCGTCTCCAAACAATTCTTCTTCTTCCACTTGTTTTGGCAACACAGCGTGGCGTCTCTCCGCCGTCTGAACACTGCAACAAATACAATCTTGAAAGCTATCATGCATATTAATGAAGTTGCACTGCATACACAATAGAGCGCGCTGATTGATTTGAACCAAGTCTTTCTCATGAATTAATGCCACACACTCAGAGACATCATGATGCACTCGCAGGTACAGACGTCCACTCTCCACGCTGGAATACACGCATGGATCTCATCGGTGTGACGCAGCTTCAAAACATTCGTTTCAAACCGAAAGAACGAATTTGCTCGAAATAACGCAAAAACAACCAATTTTCACTCTTTAGCGAAATATATGTGTCCTCATAGTGTTTATAGCAGCGTGGGACACATATATGACTGTCAACAGCTCAAAAAATGTGTTTTGGTGTTTCATGACCCTTTAATTTTGTGTTAGAATGGGACAAAACACAGAAAAAAATTATGAATTTTTTAAGTTTTTGAGACTTGTTAACGTTAAGGGACCACCTAAACTCGTGGATTTACTATGGATAAAGTTATGTCTGACTAAAAAGTTTTTTTTTTTTTTTTTTTTTTTTTTTACTTTTTCCCATGCAGGCTCGTGATGAGAGAAACTACCACATTTTCTACTGTATGCTGAAGGGAATGACTCCAGACCAGAAGAAGCAGCTGGGTTTGAGTAAAGCCACAGACTACACTTACCTCACTATAGTGAGTGGCCTACTCAAAATTATACTTCAACATACCATTGACTGCAGTTTGTAGGTAAAATGAACTCTAGGGGGCAGTATTATGCAAATAACTTTTATTCCTTTTCACTCTGATGATATTTACAGTAGCATGTTTTTGATGAATATAATTATTTTAGAGCAGTTCTTTTGCACAACACCAAATAAATACCTCAAAGCAGCTTAACAATGTATGTGATTAGTAATTAAATAGGTTTGCTGCTCATATCTATCTTTATATGGACAACCTTTGTGGTCAGTTTGCTCAGTGCGTTGTATGGTGTCATGCTTGTGCAATGTCAGGTGAAGCATGCGATCTACAAAAGAGCTAAAAGTCATTTAAAATTGAGGTAAAATTGTGGTTGCAGTGCACTTTTCTTTTACATAAAAACACTATTGGTTGGGTTAAGTGAAGGGTTTAGGATGTTCGCTAAATGATCTGAACCTTAAGAAATGTATTTTAGATTTTCAAAATTGTAGTGCCCTCTAGTGCATTTGTCATCTGAAACATACAACAAAATTTTACCTAAATAACGTGTTTCAGACTTGACAAATATAGACAGCACCCTCCAGTGGATTTGTCATCTGAAACGTACTACAAAACGTACCTTGAGTTACTTATTTCATATTTGCAAAAATGTAGACAGCGGCCTCTAGTGGATTTGTCATCTGAAATGTACAACACATTGTACCCCAAGCAACTTTTTTGAGATTCACAAACATGTAGACAGCACCCTCCAGTATTTTTGTCATTTGGAACGTACATCAAAACGTACACTTAGTAACATTTTTGAGGTTCACAAAAACGTAGACAGCACCCTCTAGTGGATTTGTCATCTCAAATGTACTACAAAATGTACCCTAAGTTACTTATTTGAGATTCACAAACATGTAGACAGCGCCCTCTAGTGGATTTGTCATCTGAAACGTACAACACATTGTACCCTGAGTAACTTTTTTGAGATTGACAAACATGTAGACAGCGCCCTCTAATATTTTTGTCTTTGAAACGTACATCAAAATGTACCCTAATTAACTTATTGGAGATTCACAAGCATGTAGACAGCAGCCTCTAGTGCAGAGATGTCCAAAGTAGGACCCACGGGCCAAAATTGGTCCTTTGTAACCTTTGATTTGGCCCACCATCGATGGGATGGTGGGCCAAATCAAAGGTTACAAAGGGCCAATTTTGGCCCGTGGGCCTTACTTTGGACATCTCTGCACTAGAGGCTGAGGTGAGTTGAGTGAGTATGATGGAGAGGGTTAAGGAATATCTGTGTTGCCTTTAACACAGAGATCATAATTTCTAATTTGACGTAACCTTATTTGTTAGTTTGATTGATGAGCTACAAAAAGCAAACTGAAATGAAACGTTTTATAAAATGTAATCACTGTCACTTGACGGGTACAGGACTGTGAAGAAGACATCAGCAAGCAAATCAAGGCAAAAAAAAAAAACTAGTGTGATTCTATTATAAATGAGATTTTTTATTTTGTTTTACTGTAATAAGTTCATTATAAAATGTAAAGAAATAAAATAAAATACTGTAGTAGTTAATATAAAGCAAAGTTTTATAGTCATTTTTAAATATTGCTAAAAAAATTAGGAAATTAGCCATGACAACTATATTTACCTTCGGCCCACTAGCCTCAATCAAGTTTGGTTTTTGGCCCTTCATAAGAAAATGTTTGGGCACCCATGCTCTAGTGGATTTGTCATCTGAAACGTACAACACATTGTACCCTAAGTAACTTATTTGAGATTCACTAAAATGTAGACAGCACCCTCTAGTGGATTTGTCATCTGAAACATACTACAAAATGTACCCTGAGTTACTTATTTCATATTTGCTGACTTATTTCATATTTGCACAATTAAGTGCACACAGCATGCCATATTATCTGATAATTGCAGGAAATAATTCTAAAAGGCAACTGACTGTGTAAAGCCACATAAAACAACACAAAAATACGATGAATATGCCGAGATCAGCGGCTAATCAGCCGGAATCAGCTGAGGTGACGTGACGGCGACCAGCGGGACTAGCTGTCACTCAAGTAGCCACGCCCTTAATTATGCAAACTTAATTTAGCTTAATATAAAGGAAACGGATGAGTTATAAAAAAAATTCACCCCCCTCACAGTTGCCATGAAGGGTAATATAAGCTATATGAACCAAAATCGTTCTTTGTACCAGGCTGTAAACACCTTTTTTTCTGCTGTAAAGTCGGCCATTTTAACAGTGGACTCATTAGAGATTTGCTCTATTATGGTGCCAGGACTAGCGGAATTTCGATGAATTGCAGTTTCAGTTACTTCCGTATTAGCTTCCCGAGGGACAGCGGGAGGTTGTCTCTTGGTTGAACACTAAAGAATTAAAGATTAAAGAAGATATTTTAAAGAAAGCTGTAAACCTGAAGCTGTCAAATAGGTTTAGAACAAGTGGAATGTGAGTAAATGATAACAGAATGTCTTTTTAAGGGTGAGTATATGGTGAATTTAAGGTGAAATATCCTTTAATATATTTTATTTATTAAAGTACTATTATTATTATTTAATAAAAAGTGCCCTTTTTTCCACTTGAGCCCCTGCTCCTTAAAAGGTCTCTGCACGTCCCTGCTGTGCAGTGCACTTGTTATCTGAAACGTACAACAAAACTATCCCAGAGCAGCGTATTTTACATTTTGCATAAATATAGGCTGAGGTACGGATTTCCAAATGAGCCTGGATTGAATTATCTTCCAGATATTATTTTTCTCCACAAAACTCAGACCTGTCCTGTCTCTAAAGTCTTCTCTATGTAAACTCAGGGGAACTGCACTGTTTGTGACGGTCGAGATGATCAGAAGGAGTACTCCAACATCAGATCGGCCATGAAGGTGCTCATGTTCACCGATAAAGAGAACTGGGAGATCTCCAAGCTGCTGGCTGCCATTCTACACATGGGCAACCTCCACTACGAGGGTCAGTTTATTCATTATTTAAACAAATGTTCAGCTTTTTTGTTTAAAAACATATTGTTGTCTGGAAACTACTACTTGTTTTGATTTTGAGGAAAAGGTCGAACAAAATGTTTGTATTTTAAGGAAAAAATAAAAAATGTAGACTGAAAAAATCTTGTAATTGTATTATTATGCAATTACTTACATTTTTAGATGTTTGCTCCAAGATTGAAATAAGCCTCCTCACATATAAAAGGAAAAATTTTTTTGTGCTGCTTCAGAGCTGAAACTGTATTTAGACTAAATGAATAAACATGACTTTTCTAGCATTTAAACTGTGTATTTGTGGTCTTCTCAGCCCGCACATATGATAACCTGGACGCCTGTGAGGTGGTGCGCTGTTCAGATCTCACCATCGCTGCTGTTTTACTGGAGGTAAGATGATAAACCACAGAGTCTGGAAAATCTAATTTAGTTGGTGAGTATTTCACTGTTATTGTCAATGCTGGTTCATGTTTGGGCAAAACTAATAAGAGGTTTGAGCACCATCTTGTGGCTAAAATTAAAATAAACAACCTTTATTGTGGTGAAGATTTTTATGAGCATTAAAGGTTTTCATTCATTTTCTTTTCGGCTTAGTCCCTTTATTAATCTGGGGTCGCCACAGCGGAATGAACCACCAACTTATCCACCATCCGTTCCACACAGCGGATGCCCTTCCAGCCGCAACCCATCTCTGGGAAACATCTATACACACTCATTCACACACATACACTACTGACAATTTAGCTCACCCAATTCACCTGTACCGCATATCTTTGGACTTTGGGGGAAACCGGAGCACCCGGAGGAAACCCACGCCAACACGGGGACAACATGCAAACTCCACACAGAAATGCCAGCTGACCCAGCCGAGGCTCGAACCACTGACCTTCTTGCTGTGAGGTGACAGCACTACCTACTGCGCCACCGTGTTGCCCCCATTAAAGGTTTTAATATTAGTATTTAAAAGCTGAAAGTTTGTGAATTTTCTAAAACAAATTGGAAAAGAGAATAAAATAACTTAAGAGAAAAAGCAAATATCATGTACAGTATGTATATATGTTCTGGAATATACATGTTTTCATACAACAACAAAAATATTAATAACAGAATATTGAACAGGGATTGTTAAAAAGGAAATATGAAAGTCTTTTTTATGTAAATGTATACTGTATAATGAACAGACATTAGTATTGTGGTATCAGATATACATACTGTACACCAAAACAATGTTTTTTTAAAAGATAGGTTAGTAATAATAAAATATTCATTTTTTTTTAAATCACCTTCATTTCTACAGCGCTTTTACAATGTAGTTTGTGTCAAAGTGGCTTCACATTGAAGGTTATTGTAAATTGAATCAGTGTCAGTCCAGTTTTCACAGTTTAGCTCAGTTCAGTGTGGTTTAATATTCACTACTGAGAGTCCAAACACTGAAGAGGAAATCCATCGATGCGCAACTCTCCAGGTCCCGATTCTGAACCATGCAAGCCGGCGACTGCGGTGAGGAAAAAACTTCACCAATTGGCTAAAGTGAACAATTAAAAAACCTCGAGAGAATCCAGGCTCAGTTGGGCACGACCATTTCTCCTATGGCCAGACGTCTTGTGCAGAGCTGCAGTCTAGGCGTCGGAGGCTGGGTGTCAGCTAGACTCATCTGTCCATGAAGCATCACAGGAATCAGTCTTATGCTCTCCACTTCTCCATGCACCACAGCAGCCGCTCAGGATATGGCCTGGTCCAGGATTATGGAACCTTGGGATCATCTCGTCATGGGTGTTGGATCACATCAGTGGTGCTGCATAGTCTCTGGGGGTCTCGGGATGAGTATCCCCAGGTGGAAATAGAGAGTAAAGAGAATAATTAGCGTCGCTGCTGTTCATAGTGTATATAAACGAGATGCGTGGAGCACACTCATGCATCATACCGCTATGTGATGTATTGAGTGTATGCTTTACTAAAAAGATACGTCTTTAATCTGGGAGAGTGTGTCTGACATTATCAGGAAGGCTATTCCAGAGTTTAGGAGCCATAAATGAGAAGGCTCGACCCCCTTTACTTGACTTTGCTTTTCTGGGTGCTACCAGAAGCCCTCAGTTTAGAGATCTTAAAGAGCCGGTTGGATTGTAGCGAGACAGAAGGTTGGTTAGATAAACAGGAGCTAGATTATTTAAAGCTTTATAGGTAAGAAGTAATATTTTAAACTCAATACGAAACTTAACAGGCAGCTAGTATAAGGAGGAGAACATTGGGGTGATATGATCATTCTTTCTAGACCTGGTAAGAACGCTGGCGGCTGCATTTTGTACTTGCTGAAATAATTGTCTTAAAAGATTAGTCATAAATAATAGTGATTAAAAAATGATTAAGCTGTGTTGGGCAGAATGGTGGTTCAGTGGTTAGTACTGTCACCTCACAGCAAGAAGATCACTGGTTCAAGTCCCAGCTGGGTCAGTTGGCATTTCTGTGTGGAGTTTGCATGTTCTCCCAGTGTTGGTGTGGGTTTCCTCCGGGTGCTCCGGTTTCCCCCACAGTCCAAACACATGCGCTACAGGGGTATTAGATGAACTAAATTGACCGTAGTGTATGAGTGTGTGTGTGAATGAGAGTATATGAGTGTTTCCCAGTACTGGGTTGTGGCTGGAAGGGAATCCGCTGCGTAAAACATATGCTGGAATAATCGGCGGTTCATTCCACTGTGGCGACCCCTGATAAATAAGCGACTAAGCCAAAGTAAATGTAATAAATGGATGATGCTGTGTTTTGGCAGGTGGACTTGAAGGATCTGATGAACTGTTTGACCAGCCGAACTATAATAACCCGTGGAGAGACTGTGTCCACTCCGCTCAGCATTGAACAGGCGCTGGACGTGAGAGACGCTTTTGTTAAGGTAAAACCATCTCACTGATACAACTAACTAACTAACCCACTGCACTGGTAACAGTTTCTAACCAGCGGTTTGTGTTGCACAGGGCATTTATGGTCGTTTGTTTGTGTGGATTGTTGAAAAAATCAACGCAGCCATTTATAAACCTCCATCTCTGGAGCTGAAAACAGTGCGGAGATCCATCGGTCTATTAGACATATTTGGCTTCGAGAACTTCATGGTTAACAGGTAGAACACATTGCATGCAGATACTTCAACATTAACACATATTCACTTATGCCCATGTTGTGCATATCACAATTAGAGATAATAGGGCCTGTTTGTTTTATTGTGTATGATTTAAATCCAAAATGCTTTGTTCTTTTCTTTGTTTTCTTCCTCGGAAATTCAGTTCCTGCTGAGTTGACTTGACTTGACTTTTTGAATTGATTTATTTATCAGTTAATGCATTAATAATTCTTGCAAATATTGATTAAATTGAACACAGATTATTACATTTAAGAAAGATTCAATATTTAATTAACTTAATTAATGAATTAATTGTTTTTAATTTTAATTTAATATTAATATTAATTTTTAATTTAATATTAAGTAGAACATACATTTAATATTATATATAAATAAATACAAATCTCAAAAAATTTGCATATTATGAGAAGGTTCTCTAAACGAGCGATTAACCTAATCATCTGAATTCAACTAATTAACTCTAAACACCTGCAAAAGATTCCTGAGGCTTTTAAAAACTTCCGGCCTGGTTCATTGCTCAAAACCGCAATCATGGGTAAGACTGCCGACCTGACTGCTGTCCAGAAGGCCATCATTGACACCCTCAAGCAAGAGGGTGAGACACAGAAAGACATTTCTGAACGAATAGGCTGTTCCTAGAGTGCTGTATCAAGGCACCTCAGTGGGAAGTCTGTGGGAAGGAAAAAGTGTGGCAGAAAACGCTGCACAATGAGAAGAGGTGACCGGACCCTGAGGAAGATTGTTGGAGAAGGACCGATTCCAGACCTTTGGGGACCTGCGGAAGTCTGGAGTAAAAACAACTTTTAATATGTAAAAAGAAAATATAGTTACATAAAATGAATACATTAAATGACAAATAATTACAAAAAGCAGTACATACATTAATAATAGTAACATTTTACACACATACACACACACACACACACACACACACATACATATATATTTCAACTTTGGTCAAAAAAATAATAAAATAAGAAATATAAATTAATCAATAAATAATAACATTTATTAATAATTGTAATTTTATTGGATGAACAATGTGTTCATTCCCATTTTAAATAAACTACTTAATAATAATAATAATAATTATTATTATTTGTTCAACTATGACATCCATCTTATGTGTTTAGACATTTTATTTTATGTATCTGTCTGATTTATGTATTTGTGTTTTTGTTTATTGATTGATTTTTCTGTCTCCCGTCCAGCTTTGAGCAGCTGTGCATCAACTTTGCCAATGAAAACCTGCAGCAGTTTTTCGTCCGTCATGTGTTCAAGCTGGAGCAGGAGGAATATAACCTGGAGAACATCAACTGGCAGCACATCGAGTTCACAGACAACCAGGACGCTTTAGACATGATCGCCATAAAGCCCATGAACATCATATCGCTCATCGACGAGGAGAGCAAGTTTCCAAAGGTGAGAGAAACGCTTCATTGTTCTGTATGTTCATCTGCTTCCTGTGAACTGTTCATTCTTCCTGTTTTACGTGTGTGTGTGTGTGTGTGTGTGTGTGTGTGTGTGTGTGTGTGTGTGTGGGTGTGGGTGTGGGTGTGGGTGTGTGTGTGTGTGAAAGCCCCGCCCACTAGTGACCATCTCTCCCTCATTAGCATAGACAGCCCTGAGTTAGAAGCAGCCGTTTGAATCACCAAAACGGCACAATTTGGATTAAAGAAGGGGCACTTTCAAAAAGTTATTAAACATTACTGAAGCTGAAACTTCACATACACACTCAGGGACAGCAGAGACTTAATTTACATTTTTTATAAAGGGGCATAGGTCCTCTTTAATTCCTATGTGCTTATATTATGATTCTTTTATGTCTTGTTTATGTAAATGTGCTTGTTTTTGTAAATGTAAATGAAATGTGCTATACTAATGAACGTGTTTTGGCTTGTTTTAGGGGACAGACACCACCATGCTGAACAAACTCAACTCTCAACACAAGCTCAACACAAACTACATCCCACCCAAAAACACCTATGAAACACAGTTCGGCATCCAGCACTTTGCTGGAGTGGTGTACTACGAGACCAGAGGTCGGTGTCGTCCTGATACATTGTATTTAAATTAATACAGACAGACAGACAGACAGACAGACAGACAGACAGACAGACAGATAGATAGATAGATAGATAGATAGATAGATAGATAGATAGATAGATTTGTAGAAATAAAAATGTCAAATATTTGGGTTGGGGAGGATGGCAGTTGTAAACAGATCTCACAGTGAACATGCATAGTATTAATTAAAAACTTCTCACTGGATTACACGGTTTTAATATAAACTAATAAATTCAATTATATACATGTTTGTAGGCCGTAAACAAAATTTAGAAAACATAGGTAGTATTTTAAAATAGTTTAGTATAGTATTAGTTTATTGATGTAAATATTTAATGTGAATGTGTGTGTGTGTGTGTGTGTGTGTGTGTGTGTGTGTGTGTGTGTGTGTGTGTGTGCAGGTTTTCTGGAGAAGAATCGAGACACTCTGCATGGTGATATCATTCAGCTCGTTCACTCCTCCAAAAACAAGTTCATAAAGCAGATCTTTCAGGCGGATGTCGCTATGGTAATGTCTTTATTCATTCTCTATTTTGTCTAATATATATTCTGTATTACATATATATCTGTAAATATCTATTAATTTATCTATTCTTAGAGTAATTACATTTTAAAACTCCCTCATAAGCAATATCTATCCGTCCGTCCGTCCGTCCGCCCGTCTATCTATCCATCCATCCGTCTGTCCGTCCGTCCGTCCGTTCGTCTGTCTATCCATCTATCTATCTATCTATCTCTATCTGCCCAGAAGTTCTATATAAAGTAAGAAAAATGCCACATATGAATGAGTACATATTTGATTATATACTTTTAAAAAGAAATAGTCCTTTCCTCTGTGGTCAATATAAACAGATTGAATATATTGTGAGATATATCGTTATTAGTATATGGGATGTCTTATAATGTGATTTGGCATTTTTGTCACATTGCCCACAGACATACAGTATATAAGCATCACTTTTGGAAATCTTTTGAATATTTAAGAATCTATTTTAAATATTCAGGATGGACTGGTTTACCACTTTCCTCTTTCTCTGTGTGTTTGTGAAATGTGTTTTGTCAGTTTTTATGTGGTTATTTGTCTGACAGTCTTGGCAAAGCTGCTTCCCTTCATAAGGTAAAACTGTGAGTAAAGATCAGTAGTAAACATAAAAATAATAATAATAATAATAACAACTAATACCTAGTTCATGCTGTTAACAGTAGATAAACCACACCTGCTCATGTGAATGTGAGTGAGTTTCACTCTTATTATATTTTAACTTGAGTACTAATAAATAAGACTAATCTCATACTAGTTTTATTTCCATTTTAAAGAGCCCCTATATTGCATTAAAAAAAGGTCATATTTTGGTTTTGAGAGTCAAAACGAGGCAACAATTTTAAACACTTTACATGTTCTGATCCGGAGGAAGAAGAAACTGGTCCATTTGAACTGTAAAAGTTACTGACAAAGTTCCTGTCAAAGTCTGACAAAGTCCCATAGTCTCTGCTGCTCTTTCAATAGCAAACGGCCGCTGAATCCCACGTTGTAGCGTAGGTTATTGTATCAATTATCAGTAAAATGACAGGAGCAAACACAGCACACGGTTGGCTAACCTGTGGTGTTGTTGTGAAAATTAACTTTAACCCTTTATTCCCCCCAGCCGAATCTCCATCTGTGAGTAATCGTCATTTTCACGAACTCCGAACTCAACTCGATTAATTTATTCGACTCTGAGTTGACTATTTCGCTAAACAATCAATAGTTTTTAACACGGTGCACTTTCTGATTTAAATCTCAGCTGGATGTGTTCATTCACTCATTTTCAAATGAACACACTCATGTGTTCAGCTCATTTTCAAAAATCCATAATAGGGGCTCTTTAAATGATAGATAACTATTTTTTGTTTGTTTGTTTGTTTAGACTTTATTTATCCTAAATGGATATTTACGTCACAGCAGAGCTCTCCTTACTATAAAATGATTTACATATATAAAAAGGCAATAATATTAATAAAATTACATTCATACTTCACACCTTAATTTCAAACAACGAGTAGACTCTAGTCTATATCTACAGTATCAATGCTATTAATCAATGCATAATTCGCCTAATATGACTTTGGTTGTACAATCTGAACACTGTTGGTAAAAATGACTACCTGTATCATTCCCTATAACACAGGTGGTATTTATAAGTGTAATAATGTCAAATTCATACATTAATTCATTCATTCATTCATTCATTTCGGCTTTATTTATTTTCATTTTCGTTCTCTTTATTTATCCATTATATACAGCATATGTTTTACGCAGCAGATGCCCTTCCATCTGCAACCCAACACTGGGAAACACCCATACACTCTTACATTCATTCTTATACTGTACGGCCAATTTAGCTTTATTCAATTCACCTATACCACATGTCTTTTAGACATGGGGGAAACCAGAGCACCTGGAGACGCAAACACAGGGAGAACATGCAAACTCCTCACAGAAATGCCAACTGACCTAGCCGAGGCTCGAACCAGCGACCTTCTTGCCGTGAGGCGATTGTGCTACCCACTGTGCCACCATGACGCTAAATTGTGAAATATTACTTCTAATTAAAAGTAATAGAATTTAAAAGTGGGTTGACATGGTGGCTAGGTAGGGTGATATTGGTAATTCTCTGACATTTTTGAGTTGACTCAACTTTCAACCCAATTACTTCACTTGACTCGATTTAAGTTGAGTAAACTCAAAAATGTCCTGAAGTTTGTTGCCTTCATTTAAAGTTTTAATAAAAAAGGCATTTTTCCAGCCAGAAGTGTGAAGCATTTTTTATGTTGAGATGTATTTAGTAGTTCAGTCTTACCTTATATCTAGATTCTAGCATCATAACTGATTCGAGCATCATTGAAATCTGTTATTTTTGTGATATATCAATAATATATTCCCAAAAATCAGACAAGTGCTCATTTAAATTTACTTTGTCCTCATAATCTTTAATCCAAAATACATCCCTCCTCAGCAAGATCTCTTCTCTGATTAGTGTTTACTTTCTTGAGGGTCAATCACATGAGGTCCACCAATAGCAAACCACAACCATCCAGTCAATCAATCAGTTCTCATTGTACAAAATCAAGGCCTGTTCTCATTGAAGAAACTCAGATAAAATGCATTAAAATAGAGAAGGACAGACTGTCGTAACTTTCATCTCATTCTACCTTTAACCCTTTCCACCTTTTTTGTTCTCCTAAGTAGACAGAAATAATATTGAGAAGGTATATCTGTCAAGCACGGTTCCTGAGGTGAGAGCGTTACCCGTTTGTGTGTCAACGGAGGGCAAAGAGAGAAAAAACAAGCAAATGTTTGACAGAATCACCCTGAAAACCACCTCAACTTCTTTTAAAAAGTTAACGTGTGTGTGTGTGTGTGTGTGTGTGTGTGTGTGTGTGTGTGTGTCTGTGTTTCTTTGTGTGTTTCTTTGTGTTTGTATATTTTTGCTGTGTGTCTATGTTTGTGTGCATGTTGTGTGTGTCTCTTTATGTGTGTGTGTGCACGTGTTGTGTTTCTGTATGTATGTGTGTTGTGCGACCTTGTGGGTTTGTGTGGGACTGTCTGAATGTGTTAATGTGTGTCTGTGCACATGTGTGTGTTTGCCTTTGTGTGTGTATGTGTTGTGTGTGTCTCTGAATTGGTTGCGTGTCTGTGTGCATTGTTTTGTTTGCATCTGTATCTCTCTGTCTGTGTTTGTGTTATGCCTGTGTGTTTGTGTGTTTTGTGCGACTGTGGGTTTGTGTGGGACTGTCTCTGAATGT
>CAIGQQ010032394.1:3706910-3724399 GCA_903798035.1 Danio albolineatus
TTATTATTATTATTATTATTATTATTATTATTATTATTATTATTATTATTATTATTATTATTATTATTATTATTATTATTTATCAGCCACTTTAAACATTCTAAATAGTTTGAACAGAGAAATAAGATCTGCTTACTGCGCATTAAACTAGGCTTCGTGCGTCAGAAAAGCAAGTGATTAAACTATACCCACGACATTGAGATGCAAATATACGGGATATGTCACCAACAACTGTTACAAATACAGGGAGGAAAATAGCTTCAAATGAAAGAATGCATAACAAACATTAGAAAATTGAAAATAAAATAAAAGGTTTAGCTTAATAAATTCATTGATCACATCTGTGTTATCGTACGCATACAGGGTTAAAAGTGTGTTCATTTTTTAACTTAAATTATTCAGCGATTCCTCCTCGTACCACTAGAAGTAAGCCTGCGTACCACTACTGGTACACGTACCACAGTTTGAGAACCACTGCTGGAGACAATCGAAAACAAATATTGCTTAAGAGGGCTAATTATATTGACCTTAAAATGGTCTTTAAAAAATTAAAAACTGCTTTTATTCTAGCTGAAATAAATCAATGAAGACTTTCTCCAGAAGAAAAAATATTATAGGAAATACTGTGAAAAATTCCTGAATCTGTTAAACATCATTTGGGAAATATTGGAAAAATTCCCACTAGGGCTTATAATTTCGACTTCAACTGTACATGTTATTCATTCATTTTCTTGTCGGCTTAGTCCCTTTATTTCACAGCGGAATGTACCGCCAACTTATCCAGCATTTGTTTTACGCAGCGGATGCCCTTCCAACTGCAATCCATCACTGGAAAACATCCATACACACTTATTCACACACATACACTACTGACAATTTAGCTCACCCAATTCATCTATCATGTGTTTAGACTGTGGGGGAAACCGGAGCATCCGGAGGAAACCCACGCAACCACGGGGAGAACATGCAAACTCCACACAGGAATGCCAACTGACACAGCCGAGGCTCGAAACAGCGAACTTCTTGCTGTGAGGCGACAGCACTATCAACTGTGCCACCGTGTCGCCCATGTTATTTATTCATTCAATAATTTTCTTTTTGGCTTAGTTCCCTCACCAATCTGGGGTCGCCACAGCGGAATGACCCGCCAACTTATCCAGCATATGTTTTACACAGCGGATGCCCTTCCAGCTGCAACCCATCACTGGGAAACATCCATGCACACTAATTCACACATACACTACAGACAATTTAGCTCACCCTATTCATCTATCATATCTTTGGACTGTGGGGGAAACCGGAGCACCCGGAGGAAACCCACGCCAACACGGGGAGAACATGCAAACTCCACACAGAAATGCAAATTGACCTAGCCGAGGCTCGAACCAGCGACCTTCTTGCTGTGAGGCGACCGTTCTACCCACTGCGCCACCATGGTATTACTGTAACAGTGATACTACCGATAATGAATTATGAGTAATAATCTGTCCATCTCTTGTTCTCCAGCTCTTTGATCGTGAGCTGTGTGTGCGGCAGCTCCGTTATTCTGGCATGATGGAGACCATCCGGATTCGCCGGGCCGGATACCCCATCCGATACACGTTTGTGGAGTTTGTGGACCGATATCGTGTTTTAATGCCTGGAGTCAAACCTGCTTACAAACAGGTGAGTTCACGTCAGTTACAGTTGAGTCAGAATTACTAACCCCTGTTTATTTTTTCCCTAATTTCTGTTTAATGGACAGAAGATTTTTTCAGCACATTTCTAAACATAATAGTTTTAATAACTCATCTCTAGTCACTGATTTATTTTATCTTTGCCATGATGACAGTAAATAATATTTGACTGGATATTCTTTAAGACGCTTCTATACAGCTTAAAGGGACATTTAAAGGCTTAATTAGGTTAATTAGGTTAACTAGGCAGGTTAGTGTAATTAGGCAAGTTATTGTATAATGATTCTGTATAATGGTTCTGTAGACTATAGGCATGGACCGGTATAAGATTCTGACGGTATGATAACCTTGGATAAAAATAAACTAAATAAAGAAACTCAGCTTAAAGGGGCTAATAATATTGACCTTAAAATAGTCTTTAAAAAATTAAGAACTGCTTTTATTCTAGCCGAAATAAAACAAATAAGACTTTCTCCAGAAGAAAAAATAATATCAGACATACTGTGAAAAATTCCTTGCTCTGTTAAACATCATTTGGGAAATATTTGAAAAAAAAAAAAAAAATCAAAGCTAATAATTATGACTTCAACTCTACTTCATGCTTCACACAGGGAGGTAAACTACAATGCCAAATGCACAGTAATGTTCAGCTTGCAGATTGAAACAAATCAATTAATCAGTCATTGAAAAATAAATTACCTTTTAAATTTATTTGAACAGAATTTGATTTATTATTATTTAGTGTATTGTCAAATAAAACTTTTAAATATTTTTACATTCTAAATATTTTACAATATTAGTATTACACATTATTATTGCTTCATATTAGAATTTAGGAACATAACATTTAGCTGAATTATGTTAAATATACTTTACTGTATTTTAATAACTCGAAGAAAGAAAGAAAATTAAAAGCAAAAAAAATTATATTAAATTGAGTTAATAATGGCCTAGTGGGTAGCACGTTCGCCTCACAGCAAGAAGGTCGCTGGTTCGATCCCCGGCTGGGTCAGATGGCATTTCTGTGTGGAGTTTGCATGTTCTCCCCGTGGTTGCGTGGGTTTCCTCCGGGTGCTCCGGTTTCCCCCACACTCCAAAGACATGCGGTACAGGTGAATTGGGTAAGCTAAATTGTCCGTAGTGTATGTGTGTGAATGAGAATGTATGGATGTGTTTCCCAGAGATGGGTTGCGGCTGGAAGGGCATCCGCTGCGTAAAACAAATGCTGGATAAGTTGACGGTTCATTCCGCTGTGGCGACCCCGGATTAATAAAGGGACTAAGCCGAAAAGAAAACGAATGAATGAATGAATGAATGAGTTAATAATAGTACAGTTTTCTATTGATTAATTGTATCTATTGATTAATTTAATTTCTATTAATTAATTGTGTTAATTTGTTAATTTTAATATGTGATATACAATTGAAGACAAAATAATCCTTCTTTGAAATTTTTTTCTTGAACTATTGCCCCAAGTAATCTTTAACATTAATTAATTAATTAATTCATTCATTTTCTTTTCGGCTCAGTCCCTTCATTAATCTGGGGTCGCCACAGCGGAATGAACCGCCAACTTATCCAGTATATGTTTTACACAGCGGATGCCTTTCCAGCTGCAACCCATCTCTGGGATTATTATTTTGACTGTCTACAGAACAAACTACTGTTGTCCAATAACTTGCCTAGTTAAGTTAGTAATTAACCCAGTTAAGCCTTTAAATGTCCCTTTAAGCTGAATATTTGTATGTATATCTAGTCTAATATTATATGCTGTCATCATGGCAAAGACAAAGGAAATGAGTTATTAGAAATGACTTATTGAAACTATTATGTTTAGAAATCTTCTCTCCGTTAAACAGCACTTGAGAAAACATTGACATTTAACAGGAGCCAATAATTTTGTCTTTAACTCTACACATTCATTTATTTTATGTTCTAACATGTTATCTAGACATTTATTATTATGATTTTTTGGTCATTTGTTTTCCTTTAGGAGGATCTGAGAGGAACCTGTCAGCGTATTGCTGAAGCTGTACTGGGCCGTGATGATGACTGGCAGATGGGAAAAACTAAAATATTCCTCAAGGTAATAAAAACAGCATCAATATTCTCTATATGACCGATTATCAAATCAGTTTAAAGAGATAGTTCGACAAAAAAATGCTCATCGTTTACTCACCTTCAAGTGGTTATATACTTTAATGAATTTATTTATTCTGTTGAACACAAAACAAGATATTCTGAAAAACACAGCCATTGACTAGTACCATACTGTCTTTTATAGTAAGAAAAAAAAAAGTATAGAAGTCAATGGTTACATGTTTCCAACACTCTTTAGCAGGGATTTGCATTAACACCCGCCAACCCACCAAATGCGGGTATATTACCGCTGTGGCGGATTAGACTAACACCGCCACCAGCCACTCTGGCCGGTTGAAAATAATTTATAAACGGTAGTTTTCTTAAAAGCAGGGTTCAACAATAAGGATGGCCCAGTATTCATGCCAATATGATCCTAAAATCGAGAAGCAGCACGATTGACAAAAACAACTGTCTGCACGTGCAAAAGAAAGCAGCTGAATACCGAATGAGAAATCACTCGCGCCCACAGGTGATGTGATGCTCGCGACTTTTAAAAAAAAGCGTGCGCGCTCCCGCTTACTTGCCCGAAGCAACCGTGCCTAGAGAAAACACAACTGGTGCAATCGGATCTCTTTGAAATAGACTGGACAAAAAGCGATGATCGTGCACCCACAGTCCTGCTGCTTTTAAGAAATCCTTTTACAGGCATTATCAAAATATAAATCCAAGATCGCAACATGAACATATTGCCAAAAACATGCCAACAAGCTAATTTTTGCTTAACAGTGGTAGAAACATGCTAGCAACAAGCTAATTCAGCTAACCATTTTAGAAACATGCTAGTAACATGTTTTTTCCTATTACTAATGCGCTAACCATGTTAGAAACATGTCAACAACATGCTAATTCATGAGAACAACATAATATTATTACAACATTAAAGTGTGGTAGCAAAAGCCAGATTTATGTTGACTTATCAACAGCTAATGTATGTATAACCATGTTAGAAATAAGCTAGTGACGAGCTAATTTAATTAACAATGTGCAAACTTTGTTACAAACATGTTAATGGTAGTAATAAGCTAACCAACACTAGAAACATTAGCGACAAGTTAACATGCAAGTAACATGTTAATTCATGCTACCAATGTGTGTTAACTATATTATAAACATGTTTTCTGACACTGTAATTCATGTAAATATGCTAACATCATTTAAACATGCTAACAATTCTCAGATTTATGCTGGCATGCTAGAAACATGCTAATTCATTCTTAACCCTGTTAGGAGTTTGAGTATGTGATGGCATAGTTCATATTTTTTAGTGAACTGTCCCTTTAAGCAGTCCATCATGATGTGTTTTTCACAATCAGCAAAAAGATAATATTTAAATAATAAAAAAATAACAAATACAACACGGCACAATCACATCATGTTATCGCTGTTAAAAAGTGTGTCGAGGGGATTTCAGCCTCAAACAATATTGACCTTAATATGGCGGTGTGTTTTTGTGCTGCCGGAAACACTGCCCTCAGCCAGAAGTCAGAGGTCAGGATCTGGTGTGAACTTACTGAATCTGCCAGGCTGAGTTTTCCAGGCACGAGTGTTTATCACACCTTCCAGTTCCCTGAAACAGGAAATCCCACTCAGCAGGAAGGAAGTGAGGGCAGCATCAGTGCAGGCTGACAGGAAGTAACGACAGCACAGATGCAGATCAATATGCTGCACAATATATCATTTTCAGCATTAAAATCACAATGTTCAAACCTGCATTGGTCACAGGATCTGCAATGCGAATTGGGATTATAATTAACCAGGAACCACAGCTAAGAACGCATAATTTGTGATGTCGTTACAGAGTTTAACTCCAATCTAACAGTGTGAAAGATTTTATATGGGTGTGTTTTAAGGCCTGTGACTAACTGGACACTTTAAACTGGATGACAAGCTAATTATTATTATTGATTAAGAATTGTTCGTTCTTATTACCAATGTGCTAACCATATTAGAAACACGTCAGCAACATGCTAATTCATGTGAACAACATGTTAAATATTCTAACAATATTAAAGCGTGGTAGCAAAAGTCACATTCATGTTGATTTGCTGGAGCAAAACATGCTAAATCATACTTGTAAACTGAGTAACAAGCTAATTTAACTATGTTAGAAAAAAAATGTTAGGGACAAGTTAGTTCAACTAACAATGTGTGATCTATGTTAGAAACATGCTAAAACATGCTAGTTAATATTAATAGGGCCTAATATGCTAATTAATGAAGAAATGTTTTCTGATTCAGCTAATTCAGCCTAACAATGTGCATTTTAGAAACATGCATTTTAGAAACTAGTAATGCTAGTAACTAATCTAATACTGTGAAAGTTTTATATGGGTGTGTTTTTGAGGTCTGTGACTAACGTTTAAACATTAAACTGGATAACAAGCTAATTCTCATTACCAATGTGCCAATCATGTTAGAAACACGTCAACAACATGCTAATTCATGTGAACAAAATATTAAATATTTTAACAACATTAAAGCATTGTAGCGAAAGTCAGATTCATGTTGACTTGCTGAAAACATGCTAGCAAAACATGCTAATTCATGCTGTCTACTTTTAAACGGACTAACAAGCTAATTCATGCTTAACCATGTAAGAAAAACATGCTAGGGACAAGCTAATTCAGCTAACAATGTGTGATTCATGTTACAAACATGCTAGCAACATGTTAATTAATGCTAGTAGAGCCTAATGTACTAATCAATGCTAAAAATGTTTGCTAATTCAGCTAACAATGTGCATTTTTAGGAAACATGTGAATAATGCTAGTAACTAATCTAATACTGTGAAATGGGTTTGTTTTTAAAATCTATGACTAACAGGTAAACGTTAAACTGGATAACAAGCTAATTTATGCTTAACCATGTTGGAATAATATGCTAGGGACAATCTATTCAACTAACAATGTGCGATCCATGTTATAAACATGCTAGTAACATGTTAATTAGTGATAGTAATTACTAATCAATGCTAGAAATGTTTACGACAAGCTAATTCAGCTAACAATTTGCAACAAAGCGATTTTAAAAACACGCTAGTAATGCTAGTAACTATTCTAATAGTGTGAAAGATTTTTATTTGGATGTGTTTTTAAGGCCTGTGACTGACTGAAAACTTTAAACTGGATAACATGCTAATTATTATCACCAATGTGCCAACCATGTTAGAAACATGTCAGCAACATGCTAATTCATGTGAACAACATATTAAAATGTTCTAATAACATTAAAGCACGATAGCAAAAGTCAGATTCATGTTGATTTGCTGGAGCAAAACATGCTGATTCATGCTGTCTACTTTTAAACTGACTAACAAGCTAATTTATGCTTAACCATGTTAGAAAAATATGTTAGGGACAAGTTAATTCAACTAACAATGTGCAATCTATGTTAAAAACATGCTAGCAACATGCTAATTAATATTAATAGGGCCTAATGTGCTAATTAATTCTAGAAATGTTTTCTGATTCAGCTAATTCAGCCTAACAATGTGCATTTTAGAAACATGTACATTTTAGAAACTTGTAACTGCTAGTAACTAATCTAAAACTGTGAAACAGCTTTATATGAGTGTGTTTTTTAAGATCTATGACTAATGATTAAACGTTACACTGAATAACAAGCTAATTTATGCTTAACCATGTTAGATTAATATGCTGGGGACAAGCTAATTCAATTAACTATGTGCGATTCATGTAATAAACATGCTAGTACCATCTTAATTAATGATAGTAATTTGCTAATCAGTGCTAGAAATGTTCACGTCAAGCTAATTCAGCTAATAATGTGCAACCAAACCATTTTAAAAACACGCTAGTAATGCTAGTAACTAATCTAATAGTGTGAAAGATTTTTATTTGGATGTGTTTCAATGCCTGCAACTAACTGGAAACTTTAAACTGGATAAAATGCTAATTATTATCACCAATGTGCCAACCATGTTAGAAACATGTCAGCAACATGCTAAATCGTGTGAACAACATATTAAATATTCTAACATCATTAATGCACGATAGAAAAAGTCAGATTCATGTTGATTTGCTGGAGCAAAACATGCTGATTCATGCTGTCTACTTTTAAACCGACTAACAAGCTAATTTATGCTTAACCATGGTATTAAAATTATGTTAGGGACAAGTTAATTTCACTAACAATGTGTGATCTATGTTAGAAACATGCTAGCAACATGCTAATTAATGTTAACAGGACCTAATCAATGCTAGAAATGGTCACTGAATCAGCTAACAATGTGCAACCAAACCATTTTAGAAACTAGTAATGCTAGTAACTAATCTAATACTGTGAAAGTTTTATATGGGTGTGTTTTTGAGGTCTGTGACTAACGTTTAAACATTAAACTGGATAACAAGCTAATTCTTATTACCAATGTGCTAATAATGTTAGAAACATGTCAGCAACATGCTAATTCATGTGAACAACATATTAAATATTTTAACAACATTAAAGCATTGTAGCGAAAGTCAGATTCATGTTGACTTTCTGAAAACATGCTAGCAAAACATGCTAATTCATGCTGTCTACTTAAACTGACTAACAAGCTAATTTATGCTTTACCATGTAAGAAAAACATGCTAGGGACAAGCTAATTCAACTAACAATGTGTGTTCCATGTTGGAAACATGCTAGCAACATGTTAATTAATGCTAGTAGGGTCTAATGTGCTAATCAATGCTAAAAATGTTCGCTATTTCAGCTAACACTATGCAACGAAACCATTTTACAAAAAACATGCCAGTAATGCTAGTAACTAATCCAATACTGTGAAAGATTTTTATATGGATGTGTTTCTAAGGCCTGTGACTAACTGGAGACTTTAAACTGACTAACAAGCTAATTTAAGCTTAACAATGTTAGAGAAATATGCTATGGACAAGCTAATTCAGCTAACGATGTGTATGAGCTAGTTTGAGTCTTTATGATGTGTTTAATAAGCTCTCTTCTTTTGGCAGGACCATCATGACATGCTGTTGGAGATCGAGAGGGACAAGGCCATTACTGATAAGGTCATTCTCATTCAGAAAGTTGTACGAGGATTCAAGGACAGGTGAGAACGACTGATGGTACTGTGCTGTTTGATTGGGTGATAATGACACAAGTATGCCAGAGAAATGTTGCAATGAATCATAAGTTGATATTATGCAATTATTTCAACCTTCTGAAACTATTTCACCTGAAACAGCTTAAACATTTCTAATTCAAACTGAATAGCATGATGTTGAAAAGTGAACAAAAATAAGTAAATAACTTCAAATAAATACGGTCTTAACCTGCAGGCCTTTTGGAATAATGTCAAGCTATAATATTTAAAACTATGCTTCATTTGCATAGAAAAGAGCAACGTTTGCACTAAAAAATAAAATGATAACTAGAATTCAAACGTTTTAGCTGATGGCCTAGCAGAAAATGTTGTTTTGCTAAATTCATTTACATGTTTGTCTTGAATGCACATGCTTGAAACATGCTCTTAACATGATAATTCATGCTAGTAATCTGACAACCTTGTTACAAGCATGTTAGCAGAATAGAAATCCAAGCTCTCAAAATGCTGAAACATGTGGCCAATCATGCTAACAAATTAATTTATGCTTAACCATGCTAAAAACAGTATGCGCTAAGCTATTTCAACTAATTATGTGCAAACCATTTTAGAAACATGATGGTAACACCTTACCAATATGCTAACCTTGTTAGAAAACATTTTTACAATACGTTAACAACATTAAATAACATTACAACATGTTAGCAAAACTTTTTAGAAACATACTAATTCATGCTCCCTACTTTTAAACATGCTAACAAGATAATTCATGCTTAACCATGGCAAAAAATGTGTGACACTATTCCTGCAATGTGTTACTAGCATGCTAGCAAAATAAATCCAAGTTCGCAAAATGTTAAAACATGTTAGCCAATCATGATAACAAATTAATGCTTAGCCATGCTAGAAACATAGTATGCAGCAACCTATTTCATCTAACAATGTGCAACAAACCATTTCAGAAACATGCTAATAACATGTTACCAATATGTTAACAATGATAAAAAACTTCAACACACTAATGTTAACAACATATTAAATATGCTAACAATAAAATTAAATCATTCTAGCAAAACTCAGATTCATGCTGAAAGAAACATGCTAAATTAGCACACTTTTAAACATGCTAACAAACTAATTAATGCTTGACCATGGTAAAAAATGCTAACGACAAGCTAAGCCAAATAAAAATGTGTGATCCTATTTCTACAATGTGTTACAAGCATGCTAGCAAAAGAAATCGAAGTTCGCAAAATGCTAAAACAAGTTAGCCTAACATCCTAACAAGTTAATGTATGCTTTGCTATGCTAGAAACATGGTATGCAACAAACTATTTCAACTAACAATGTGCAACAAAACATGTTATCGTTAGCTTTATAGTGTTCTGTGTGATTGGGCTTGAAGAAACATGTTTTTTGTACTGGAAAGTGTGCTAAAAACAAAATCTTTCCCACAGATCCAACTTCCTGAAGATGAAGAAATCAGCTATGCTAATCCAGAAGACATGGCGGGGTTATTACTGCCGGAAGAACTACGGAGCGGTTTGTTAAACACCTTCTCATATATAGATGCTCCTACTTGTTTTTTGCTAGTAGTTAATGCTCTGTTCTTTCTTGTAGATGCGCGGTGGTTTCTCACGTCTGCAAGCGCTATATAAATCTCGCAAACTCTACCATACGTACCACGTGGCACGGCAGAGAATCATGCTCTTCCAGGGCAGATGCAGAGGTTTTCTGGTGCGCAGAGCGTTTCGCCACCGCCTGTGGGCTGTGATCACAATCCAAGCGTATACGAGAGGAATGATCGCCCGCCGGCTCTACAAACGACTCAAAGGAGAAGTGAGCACATTCCGGTTTATTTATAGGTTGCAGTTTATAGAGACAGTTTACCAAAAAAAAATTTTTGTTTCATGGTACGCTAATTCAACTAACCATGTGTAAACCATTTTAGAAACATGCTAGTAACATCAATATGCTAACCATGTTATAAAACATGTTAACATCACAGTAATGTTAACAACATGTTAAATATGCTAATAATTATAATATTAAAACATGCTAGCAAAACTCAGGTTCATGCTGAAATGTTAGAAACATGCTAATTCATGCTGCCTACTTTTAAACATGCTAACAAGCTAAATCATGCTTAACCATGGTAGGAAAAAATGTTGGTGGTCATCCAATTCACTAGTGTCAAACCTTTGAGTGTCTTTCTTATTATGCAAAAATCCATGCTAGCAGTGCACTAACGCACATTTGCTAAACATAATAGAAACATGCTAGTAACATGCTAATTCCATTTTTAAACATGGTATCTAAATTCAGATTCACGCTGACGACATGCTAAGGACAATCTAGCAAAATGGCAATTCATGCTACTAATTTGCTAATGAGCAATCTAATTTATGCTTAACTATCTTAGAAACATGCTAAAGACAGTCTAGCAACATCTTATTTATGCTACTAATTTGATAATAAATATGCTAATTCATGATTAACCGTGTTAGAAACATGCTAGTGACACTAATTCAGCTATTATTGTGCAAACCATTATAGACACATTTTACAAAATTTTTTTATTTATGCTAGCGATGCGGTAACCTTGTTTGAAACATGCTAAAGACAATCTAGCAATATGCCAGTTCACGACACTAATTTGCTAATAAATAAGCTAATTCATGATTAACCATCTCAGAAACATATTAAAGACAATCTAGCGACATGCAAACTCATGCGACTAATTAGCTAATAAGGTATTTCATGGTTAACCATGTTAGAAACATGCTATTGACAAACTAATTCAACTAGTAATGCGTGACCCATTTTAGAAACATGCTAAATGCTACCCATGTGGTAAATTCGTTAGACACATTCTAGCAAAATGCTAATCTGTGCTACCAACTTGTTAAACATTTAACAAGGTAATTTATACTTAACAAGTTACCAACAAGCTAATTCAATTAAAAATGTATGATTCATATAATCAACAAGCTAATAACAAATTAATAATCATACTAGCCATGCCAGAAGTTCAATGTAAAGTTCAATTCATGTCAACAACATAATACACAAGATATGACATGCTAGCAAATGTCCGATACGTGATGATATGGTGTAAACCTTCTAGCAACATGTTAGAGAACAAAAAAAATAATTAGCATAGCTGCTGTTCATAATTTATTTGAACGCCCTGAATTCCTGCTCCCTGTCAAGGACACCTGTTAGACTCTACAGGCTTACACACACACAAATACACAGCTACAGATAGACTATGGCTGCGTCCGAAACCGCATACTTCCATACTATACAGTGAGTATGCGAGCCGAGTAGTATGTCCGAATTTATAGAATTCGAAAATCAGTATGCGAGAAGTACCCGGATGACTTATTACTTCCAGCGAGATTCTGAAGTGCGCATCCCATGCATGCTGCGCTATCCCATGATGCCCCACGAGAGAATTAATGAATGGGAGTGAAGCGACGCAACTGACGCAGGTTGGTCACGTGACCGTGACAAAATGGCCGATGTAGTATGTCCGAATTCCATACATACTTCTCACATTCATACTGTATAGAACGTACTTTTCTAACTGCCGAGTAGTACGTTTAAATTCAAATGCAGTACCTACTGAGTAGCAGGCGGTTTCGGACGCAGCCCATCACTACATAGCCCCGCATCCCACGCCTTCGTGTGCTTTCACCCACTGTAATGGGTAGGCGGGTCTGTGACCAGCGCCCCCTGGCTGCAGGACCAGATGACTGCCACCCTCATCGGACTATATCCACATCCCCTTGTTCCCGTCCCCTGTTGCAATGTTATGCCTATGTGTTCATGTGCTTGATTGCTGGGGCTTTTTTCTCTCTCTGATCTCACACTGCCCTAATTCAAGGGTAATCTGAGAGAGAGGTTTTTTTTTTGCCTATCTCTGCCCATGTATCTATTTCCTCTTAATGTCAGTGTGAAAATGAAGCACTATGAATGAAAATAGGAGTTATATAAACAAACATAGAAGTATTTTTAACAAAGTGCCTGGTGTATTAAGACAGGAAGAGTGTGTACATAGGGTGGTTTGTCAAGCCCACTCACCAGCATGGAGCACACTCGCGCATCCTACAGTTTTTGATGCATTATGTGTATGCTTTACTAAAAATATCAGCCTTTAATCTTGTTTTGAGAGAGTGTGTCTGACATTATCAATCATTTTCTCCATCCACCTCAGTACCGGCGGCGTTTGGAGGCCGAAAAGTTGCGTTTGGCTGAAGAGCAGAAGCTCAGGAATCAGATGAGCGCCAGAAAAGCCAAAGAGGAAGCTGAAAAGATGCACCAGGAGAGATTGGCACAGCTGGCGCGAGAGGACGCCGAGCGGGAGAAGAAGGAGCGGCAGGAGGCTCGCAGGAAAATGGAGATGTTGGACCGGGTGGAGAAAGCCAGACAGGAGCCGGTCAATGATTCTGAAATGGTGGACAAGATGTTCGGCTTCTTGGGAACCACAAACTCTTTCCCTGGTCAGGAAGGTCAAGCGCCTGCTGGGTTTGAGGTGAGGCGAGCTAGTCTTTAGGTGTCTTTGTTAGTAAATGAAAATACAGTTGTTCATTGTTAATTCTTATTACCTCACAATGCATTAATTAATGTTAGAAATGAAAACTTTGGATTTTTATTAAGCATTAGTAAATGTTGAACTATGAATAATAAATGGGATTGTTTATAGTTAGTTCATAATAATAAATACATTTCTAACATTAATTAATAGAACATTATTGTAAAATATGACCAAATTGGTGATATTTTAAAAGCAACACAATCTCTCACAACTAATATGAAAAAGAAAAATGCTAAAAATAAATCTTTTTTAATTCAGGGAGCAAAAACAATCAGTATAAAAGTGAATTATGTCATTAAAATGTTACTTTTTACCCACTATTTGTGTGTGTGTGCAGGTCATTTAAAATAAATACCAAAATTAAAGTGTAAAATCAATGCATAAATGATATTTAATGTGTATACTAGTTACTAAAAAACTAAATTTATACTAAGTTAAATGTATGATTGCACTTCATTTAATACACTAAATTTAATTGGCTTATATTAGTTAGCATGCAAAATTTGTGTCAAAGATTTTAATCTTACTATTTATAATTTTCTAATGCTAATTATTAAAATAATAGCTTTTTTATTTGTTTAAGCTCAAATGTATATATAGCATTTTATATAGTTGGTGAGTTAATGAAATTGTAATTTGCGGTGTGTGTTTTCTTCTTGCACTTCACACTGCTGTCCCATATATTTATGTAAATCTCATGTTTACAATTTACTCTCAGTATATGTACTGTACAGTTAGATAGTTCCCAGATGTGTATAGGTTTATAGTTTTTTTATGTAATTGTAATTTTGTTGTTTGTTATTATTTATTAATATTTATTTAGTGTTTATTTATATATATGTCAACCTTGAAAAATTAAGTTGTCATCATAAATAGCGAAACCCTTCTAATCTTTTTTTTTTTTTGTGTATGCTTGTATTTTACAGTGCTGTACAAATACTCCAATGTCTCGGTCAATGTTTTCAAACAATTATATTTGATTTACCAAAATCTCACAAGTGGAAATTTCACATCCGGCACATCCATAACGTAAAAGTGTCACATCCATAACGAAGCTTTTTCTTCATAAATGCAAAAATGTAAATTACAATAAAACCAACCATGTTTGTTCTACAGAGAGCTGACTTTTATCCTTGTGATTATCATCATTTCTTTTGGGTTGTGCAGTTTAATCCACAGAATTTCTACAAAGTATGTTGTATTACTGTAAACTCACAGACTTTTTTCGTCACATCCATAACGCATGTTTATTTTCCTCATTTAAAGTATAAAAATTGTTTGCAGATTGATATTTTTCTGATCCCATAATCCTGTGTATGTTTGTTTTGGAAAATGTAAACAGATGATTCAATATAATGGTAACATATACCTTATCTGTGCGTTTATGTTTTGAGTTTTTACTGCAAATGTCACATCCATAGCGCTGGAATTGCTCATATGTATTTAATTAGTGTGTCTAAGTGTATATCCTCACCTGTAGTAAATTGCCATTAAAGCTCTACTTCACTTCAGGATCTGGAGCGAACGCATCGGGAGCTGGAGGTGGAGGATCTGGACGAGTCTCTTCCACTCCCAGAGGACGATCTGGAGGACCTGTCTGAGTACAAATTCGCCAAGTTTTCTGCCACATATTTCCAGGGCACGAGCACACACGCGTACATGCGGCGGCCATTAAAACAGCCATTACTGTTTCATGAGGACGAAGGAGATCAGCTGGTACGTGATGCTTTTATACTGGCATGTTGTTTAATATGCATATTGTTTTTTTACAATTTATTAAAATATATGTTTCTCCACAGTATTATTATACTATTTTATTATTATTTTTACCTATTGTTCTGTTTTCATTTTAATTTTAGTTAGAAACTGTCAATTGGTTGTTTTTGTCTGACTTTATAGTATTAGGATTATAGATTTTAATCAGTTTTGTATTCTTCTACTTGCCAACTAGCATGAATAAAACAAGTCTGAGTAATAAAACATATTTTAAGTGTTTGTTAACTATAATAACCCTGCATGTAGTGTTTACTGTATATAAAATATGCAGTTGGACAATTTGTTTTTGTCAAATTGAAGAATACTGTCAAAATGAAAGCTAATTATAGAGTACTTTAACCTGACTTTTTTAGATGTTTCATCAACAGTTTCTTCATTAATGTTGAAGTGTTTCATGTTGATCTGCTGGTTCTGCAGGCAGCTCTAGCCGTGTGGATCACCGTCCTCCGTTTCATGGGTGACCTTCCCGAACCTAAATACCACACAGCCATCAGCGACGGCAGTGAGAAGATCCCTGTCATGACCAAGATCTACGAGACGCTCGGAAAGAAAACCTACAAGAGGGAACTGCAGGCACTGCAGGGGGAAGGAGAGGTGCGTTCAGATGAGAAACAGTCAGTAGCTTATGTTTACATACATTCATTCATTCAGTCATTCATTTTCTTGTCGGCTTATTCCCTTTATTAATCTGGGGTCACCACATTGGAATGAACCGCCAACTTATCCAGCATATGTTTTACGCAGCGGATGCCCTTCCAGCTGCAACCCATCACTGGGAAACATCCACACATTCTCATTCACACACATACACTACGGACAATTTAGCTTACCCAATTCACCTGGACCACATGTCTTTGGACTTGTGGGGGAAACCGGAGCACCCGGAGGAAACCCACGCAAACATGGGGAGAACATGAACCACTCAGAAATGCCAACTGACCCAGCCGGGGCTCGAACCAGCAACCTTCTTGATGTCAGGCAACAGCACTACCTACTGCGCCACCGTGTCGCCCTTTGTTTCTATACAAAGATGCTAATTAAACTTGTGCACAAAACTGAAATATTGCTTAAAACATTTGCAAATAAAGCAACGTTCCCATCTTATGAGTGAAAGAACAAAATCATCAGTTCCTGATTAACTGGTGACAAATATCACAAATAGAAATCTAGTTTTAGTGCAATAGGAGAAGCCACTGTGGGCCTTTTTCCTCTCTAATAAATGAGTTGTGCCTCAGAAGATGGAGACAAGATGCAACGAACACAATGCGGTGGCTTTTGGAGGTGTGAGGCACTCTTTGGGAGCGCAAACAGATGCTCACGATAGTTCTTGAGGGAATAATAATATAATAACAATAATACTGAACCACTGTGATGATGGACATTAGCTGAGGGGTTTTAGAAATGAGCAAAAAAACATTTCAGATGTTTACAGTGTGCTGGAAAGTCCTTTAATGCGTCCCATCATGCATATAATCACATGATCTATTATTATAGATTTGCATTATATTATTATTTATTATAGAATTTATTTCAACAAAGTTATTAAATGACAAAATTTAATCCTTCATTCATTAAACCTTCATTCATTTTGACTGAAGAATGTGTGTATGACAGGAGTGTGTGTACTGTAAATGATCAGGGAAATATCAGGAAAATGCATATTTACTTGAGTGTGTTTGTCTGCTACAGAACGCTCACATTGACAGTCACAAGAAGAGCAGCGTGCGGCACAAACTGGTGTCGCTCACCCTGAAGAAGAAGTCCAAAATTACAGAGGAGGTCAGTGATGCTCATTTTATCATGTGCATCTCCCTATTCTTCTCTTTCTGGAAGCTCAGCAACCCCTTCAAGACACTCATTTCACAGGTTTGAGTCACTGCCACTGTTTCTGAGCATGTCATTTATATTACATAGAGTATAGTATATATATTTATACATAAATATTTGGAGAATTTTTAATTCAGGTTTTCACTGAATTAAAAAAAGACTTTTAAGCATGTCATTTATATTTCATATAGTACAGTATATATATATATTTACATAATTCAGGTATTCACTGTATTTAATTTATTTTAATTTTTAGCATGCCATTTATATTACATATAGTATATATATTTATATGTGTGTGTATATATATTTATAGACATTTTTACATAATTCAGGTATTCACTGAATTAAAAATAGACAATTTTAAGCATGTCATTTATATTTCATATAGTACAGTATATATATATAT
>CAIGQQ010032394.1:3740412-3771856 GCA_903798035.1 Danio albolineatus
AATTATATACATTATATTACATAATTATTTGATGCATTAAATGAAATTTGTAGTCATGAAAATGATTGCACAAATATAGTCCTAAAATAGGATGCAAAATATATTTTTTTTTATTTAAAGCATAAATAGGACCATGAAATAGGCTATTTTATTATTGTGTAATAAATAACTACATATTATTTTTTTTTACATATATATTTAAAATAACATTTAAAATAATAATAAAATTCAAAATAATAATAGTTTTATATTTCTTCTTTAAAGTCTTTCTGACCAAGACCACAAAATACTTCTGTTTATGATAAACATACTTTAGTATTTTTAATTTTCTCTTATTTATATGTAAAATTTTGCTTTTTTTCTCTTTATGCAACACACACCATCATATTTTTCTTTTGATTATGGGCTTAAATATGAGCTGGTCTGCTAAAAAGCCTAAAATATCCTTGTATTAGCAGTGTGTTGTGTGTTTGTTCCTCCTTGACCGTCTGTCCTGCACCAGTAATGAAGTATATGGGTGATTATCCATCTAAACGCACACGCTCAGTGAACGAGCTCACAGATCAGATCTTTGAAGGAGCGCTGAAGGCCGAACCGCTGAAAGACGAGATTTACTGTCAGATCCTCAAACAGCTGACAGAAAACCACATCAAGTACGTCGTTTACAAACACACCAGTCTACACTATAGTGTCTAAAGTAAGGTTGGGCGATGTCGACCAATTTGGCATCGCACGATGTCTAATGTGAAACATCGCGATGGACAATGGCATCGTCGTCAAAGGCGACGGTGAAATAATTATTTATAAATAATTACTTAACAACAAATTAATTATTTGTAGCCTACCATTTCAACTGCCTGACCCTCATGGTCTTTGTTTTACCCATAACCAAATCATAAATAAATAAAGAGAAGTTACACACAAATGACCACCTGTCAATCACTGTTTCCACAGGACTCTGGCATTAATAGTCAGAGTGATCTGTGTCGGTATAATGGCGTCGACAAACTTGGTTGGTAAAAAAGGTGCAAAACCAACAGGAACCAACCAACAGTATCTGAGGTTTACACTAACATTACTGAGTACAAGCGTGAAAGCGAAAGATTAAAGCAGTGTACTGAAGCGGAGTACACCTGAGTTACCTGATTTAAAAGACCGAAGAGTCGTTAGAAAGAGACAAGATTAATTAAATATCACGTTTAACAACTATAGTGAAACGCCATCCAGCGCTACATCCGTGCACTGCCCTCTGGGCTTTTGTGCTCTAAGAACCCACTGACTGCCAATGACAGAGTGTGTATGTGGTCACGTGATGTGCATTTTCAGCAGTATAGTGTGGACTGACGCCCCATTCACACGGGGCTTCAGCGTCAACGCTTGACGGAGGGCGTGTCTGAAGTTTGGCGCTGACGCGATCGTCATAGTAGCGTCAGCAAATGAAATTTGACCGGAGTTTAGCAACTCTCCGGTTTGAATCCCGGTGTATATATATATATAGCGATTGGTCATAAAGAACCGGGTGATTTCCGACCGAAATGAGTTTATCCTCCATTTTAAAATGTCCTCCGTTTACCGCTATCAAACTGTATGGACGCTATTGGCTACTCTCTGAGCTGGGATATTTGCAGAAAGCGATCTGATTGGCTAACGCTTTCGCTGGTGCTTGAAAAGTTGAGAATTTCTCAACTTCTGCAGCGAGCAATGCGGCTGAAGCGGCGCCGACGGATCCACAATGCAGTTCGGCAACGCCTGACGTCACCCATTCAAAGTCAATGGGAAGCGTTGATGCTGACGCCCCGTGTGAATGGGCCGTGAGGGCTGTTCAGAAATGCTAGATGAAACGCCAGTGTGGCTGGGATGTTTTTGTTCGAGTTGCTACAGCAACAGGGGCGGGGCAGAGGATCGCGTTACCGGCTCAGCGTCATGATGTAAATCGGCCATCGGTGATGGAATCGTCTATCGACCCAACCCTAGTCTAATGCTTACACTGCAAAAGAGTTTGTGTTGTTTCTAGTCCAAATATCTACCATTTTATAAATCAAGAAATCTTTTCTAGACAAGCAGAAGAATATTGTCGTTTTCAGAAATAATGTAAAAAAAAAATTGGTGAGTTTTTCTTTAAAACAACAACACAATCTGCCAACGGGTTAAGGAAAATAATCTTTGATTTCACTTTGAAGTAAGATTATTTTCCTGACCCCACTGGCAGATTATTTTGCTAGTTTTAAAGAAGAACTCACTTAATTTCGACATATTATTTATTTTTTTGCTTTTATAGAAACTTCTCCTTGATTTGGTTTGTATTTGTGTGAGTTTGTGCCTGTATGTGTGTTTGTTTTTGATGCGTTTTAGTGCTTGTATGAGTGTTAATTGTTTACACACGCACACATTTTTTGTTTGTTTTATCTAAATTCATTTTGATGATTTTTTTTGACATATTATGTGTGTGTGTGTCTGTGCTTGTATGTGTGTAGGTACAGTGAGGAGAAGGGCTGGGAGCTGCTGTGGCTGTGTGTGGGTCTCTTTCCTCCCAGTAATGTCCTCTTACCACACGTCCAGCGCTTTCTGCAGTCCAAGAAACATCATCCTCTGGCTCTGGACTGCATGCAGAGACTACAGAAAGCCTTACGGTGAACACAAACACACACTGCAGCCATGGAGTTGCTCCTCAGTGGATAGGCCTTCAGCAGAGACATCTGCATCACACTGAACTAAACTTCAACAATGACATTTACACTGATTGATCAGTTTAATATCTGTATAGTTATTTTGTAGTTATAAGTTGCAGTTATAGAAGTACTACTTTTTAGTAGTATTAGTTGAGGAGTGTTTTTGTCTGTCGGCTCTGTTCTGAGCTCACAGTGAGTCTTTAATGGAGTTGTTTTCTGGTTCTGATGAATATGAAGTAGAGCGTGAATCATCATAAACTCTGTGTGCCTCTCTGTGCAGGAACGGCTCCAGGAAATATCCTCCTCACCTGGTGGAGGTGGAGGCCATTCAACACAAGACCACGCAGATCTTCCACAAGGTTTACTTCCCTGATGACACAGATGAGGTCAGACACGTTCACCTGCAAAGCACAGATTGAGCTTTTAATGTGATTCAGATGTGACGCTTATTAATCTGACGTCTTGATATGTAAGAGCACTAACATGACAAGAGTTAAAGGAAATAAGAGCTTCACATTTCTGCTTCTAACCCTGCAGGATGTGATGGATCAGTTAATAGTCTAAAACAGTATATTTTTTGGGCGCCACGGTGGCGTAGTGAGTAGCACGTTCGCCTCACAGCAAGAAAGTCGCTGGTTCAAGCCTCGGCTGGGTCAGTTGGCATTTCTGTGTGGAGTTTGCATGTTCTCCCCGTGGTTGCGTGGGTTTCCTCCGGGTGCTCCGGTTTCCCCCACAGTCCAAAGATATGTGGTACAGGTGAATTGGGTAAGCTAAATTGTCTGTAGTGTATGAGTGTGAATGAGAATGTGTGGATGTTTCCTAGAGATGGGTTGCGGCTGGAAGGGCATCTGCTGTGTAAAACAAATGCTGGATAATTTGGCGGTTCATTGAGCTGTGGCGACCCCGGATTAATAAAGGGACATAGCTGACAAGAAAATGAATGAGTATATTGAGTATATTTTATTTACTAGTATATATAGTATAAACAAGCTGCTAGTATTGTGATAAATCATGTTAAAACATGCTAGCAACAAGCTAAAACATGCTAGCATTGTTTAATCATAGATATATACACTACATATCGCATGCGGACCCTGAGCGTGTCAATAGCGCCGCCATATTTGTACAGTGCTCCCAGGACAAATGTCATTCACCCGCACTAGTCAAGACTAAAGCCAATGTGAAGATGCTGGACCTTAGCGATGTGTACGGGTGTAGTAACGAGCAAACAAAGAAAACAAAGGCAGAACATTTCATAGGTAAGATTTCGGTTTTTACGTTTTTGTATGTTACAAACTTTTGTGATAAACAAGTCATGTTATTGATGAAACAGTCACTGCACTGACCATATGTCAAAGTAGCACCAACTCGCACTAAACACCAGGCTTATGCTAGTTTTGTTGAATAAATTAAGCAAACAATGTAAATGAAATATGACAACAAGATGCTAGAAACTTGTATTATCGTTAGCTAATCACAAGTCGCTCCCTCCATTAGAATGAGAAGTGAAAGCAGGAGAGGGGGGGTGTTTCAGGACTCAAATTTAACAGGTAGGAAGGATAATACATTTCGATGCACGCAAACACATGCTCTTTGTCAGCAATGCCTGTGCGGTCACTGATATATTTACATACTGACCAGTGGGAAAACTCCCGATCATAGATATATGCATATATGTGTATATCTCTGGCTGGTCAGTCCTCTGCTGCACCTTGGTCCCATAGTAATTTAAAAGGAGTGCTACCCTGTACTAAAATGGCGGCTCTATTGACCCATTCCTTCCAATAAACAACAGTAGCGTAAGCGATATCTCATGTAAATATATATGTTGTTAAATCATTAGATTAGATGATTAGATTAGATTCAACTTTATTGTCATTACACATAAAGCAACGAAATGCAGTTTAGGTCTAACCAGTAGTGCAGTAGCAGCAAGTGCAGATACAGGTATAAATTATACAGTGCAGTTATAGAAAAACTATAGTGATATTTACTTATGAATGTACTATGAACATTATATACAGGTTGTATTAGTTATGAACAGAGATATACGATAAATGATTATACGTACAGTTGATATTAATAATCAGAAGTGTGCAGATAGATAAACAATTACAAATATATGTACAGTGGGTGTGTACATAATTACAAATGTACATGTATATGTACACATAAATGTATCAGTGCAATGTAGGTTGCTATTAATTATCAGAAGTGTGCAGATAGATAAACATAATTACAAATGTAAATGTACAGTGGGTGTGTAAAGTTCAAATAAATGAATATGTGCAATGAATATGTGCAATTTATCATGCCAGATATCATTCTCATACATTTTTAAAAACACTTTAGAAGCCATCAACTTTTCTTTAGCACGACAATCAAAATATCTACGTTACAGTAGTAGCAGTTTGGTAAATCATGGTACAAGCATGCTAATAGTCTGCTAAAATGTGTTAGTAGAGTTAAATCATGCAAAAATATGTTGGCTGGGGAAACATGCAAGCAACTTGTAAAAGTGTGCCAGCAGTCTCCTGAAACATGTTATGTATTAAAACATGTTAGTAGTGTGGTCATTAATGCAAGAAACATGCTTACTAATGTTTACACTTTCCAGTTTGTTTGCTAACTCCCATCTGTTCGCTCTTACATGTGTCGTCCAGTTTATTTACTTACGTTTATTTAAGTACAATTATTACTTGTGCCTAATTGCACCCTATTATGTCGTAAATCGTCTTGTACCTGTGCTATTCTCTAATTTGTACATTTGTTCTAGACTTGATTGTAAGTGTATGACGTGGCTTTTGTTATGGTGTGTTTCAGGCGTTTGAGGTGGAGTCCAGTACAAAAGCTAAAGATTTCTGTCTGAACATCTCCAGCAGACTGTTACTCAAAACACCCGAGGGCTTTAGTTTGTTTGTCAAGATCTCTGACAAGGTAAACATCACTCATTCATCACAGATTTTTGACACAGTTTTGTTGGAGCTTTCGTTTTAGTTGCTAAAAAATACCTAAACTATCAATCACAAGACATGCAACCTGATTTTTTTCCTTTATTTTTTTGCCAAGTACACATGACATTATTTATACAGAGATATAGATAAATAAATGGACAACAATAATGGGTGACACAATCAGGGATAATGCTGTGCTGTAGTCGTAGGCTAACATAGATTAAGCATGAGGGTCTGGACAGAGAGAGAAAAGACAAAAGGATTATATAAAAAAAATTACAGTTACAGTAGGTACTACTTAAATATGGACACAACCGTTGCGCCATCTACCGCCGCCGCGGGAGAACGTGTTTTAAGGTATGACCGCAGTTTGCGACTTTGCCGCCAGGGGGCACAAGGGGACGTGATGCGATCGGACAGAAATACAGTGGCTGTAAATACCCCGCTACTTATGAAGATGAAATAATAGGACAAAACATTATAATTGCTTCATTAATTATTAAAAACTTGTTAACAGCTTTATTATTATTGTAAATGTGTTAAATGAAATGAAGATTAATTTTCAAAAAAGTAAAATTAAAGAAATAAAGGACCACTAAAATAGTCACATTAGTCCCCAGAAAGTACATTTACAGCAGATAAATATGTTAATAAGAGTTGGCAAACATATGAGAATTTGTTTAATATTTAATTAAATTGAATGAATATTTAATTTATGCAACCAGTGTTTAATCATTAACTACAGTGTGTGGTTAGAACGAGGGCTGCACAGTGTGTCAAAATATTATCGTTACTACAATAATGTGTGCAATATCTGTATATTTATATGCAATAAATAACACTAGCTATGTTTCCATCCATATGTGCGAATGAACTTTATGCGCAAAAAAAGACGTGCGAATAAAGAAGCGTTTCCATTCAACGAGTCAAAGAGAACAAAATCGTCACTTCCTGATTAACTGGCAGCAAATATCAACAGTAAAAACGTAATTTGCTGCAGTAGGAGAAGCTGCGTCAATCTTCTCTTCATTTAATAAATGACTTGTGGCTCAGAAGGCAATCCTGACCCACAGTGAACGCGCAGTGGTGTTTGAAGGTGTCAGACGCGGAGCACAGACGCTCTTGATTCTGGAGGTCATTAATAATATAATAACACAACTACTGAAACGGTGAGGCACTTTAGAATGACCAAAACAATATTTCAGATGATTTACGATGTGCTTAGCCTGCTGGTTTGTCCATTCACACACATTTTTTTTATCATCACATGATCTCTTAGAACAACATCACATGACCTTATTTTAATGCGCATACTGGAATTTATGCAGTAAAAGTGTTTCCATCTCAGTTTATGCGCATCTTTTCTTAGCGAATAAATAGATTTATCCTACTCACATATGCACGTGTTTTTTTTAATGTAAATTTTCCAAATATATGCGCATCTTGGCGTTTCTATTAACCGTTTTTTATGCGCATATGCAAAATGCACATAAAAATAGGTGGATGGAAATGTAGCTTCTGATTGTATGCTAACCCTAACCCTAACAGCCAATAAGAGTCAAAATATCTGCCGAGGTTTTCACTCATTCAGTGTTTTAAAAACTAAATATGTGCACCTTGAAATTTATTTTTAGCCTGAATTAGATTTTATTGGTTTAGAAAATTACCAGTTTTTTAGTATGATCATTGCATGATTAAAAAAACACAAGAAATATAATTAATGCAATACTTAACAATACTGCGTATGGCTTAGTTTCCCAGTATCGTGCAGCCCTAAATAGAACAGTATGCAGTTGTTACAAACCCCTTGATGTCTAGGGGAAAGTGGGGTTTGACATTTAGATAATTAAAATAAATGTATAACAACAGTGAATGAAGTGCAAAAGACAACCAAAGTAGATACCAAAATGTGTGACTTTATTTACAATACCAAAGGTGAACAAAAAAAAAAAAACAATGAATCAAAAATAAAGAAAAAAAAAGTAAAAATGTACTATTTACAATATATACAACACAAACGATGGGAAAAACACGAGAGCTGGCAGAAGCTCATAAAGCATATCTAAACGGGGTATCTTCTGCTCTGGTGTGTGTTGTAGGTGATCAGTGTGCCTGAGGGGGATTTCTTCTTCGACTTTGTCCGCCATTTGACCGATTGGATCAAGAAAGCGAGACCTGCTAAAGATGGTACGTCTGTGAATTGTGCTTTACATTTATGGTATACTCTAGGGCTCAGCGATATGGCAAATATGCAATCTCGATATTTATTTTCCATATTGAACGATAAAGATATGTATTTCAAGATAAGTTAATGCTTCCAGATTTAAAGGAGTACCCCAACAATGACTGAAGCCACAAAAATTAGAGGGTTCATCCAATGGCATAACATATTTTTGGATGATAAATCTCTAATATCAACACACTTTTACATTCAATATAGTATAAGTATGAAATATTATTGCAATTTAAACTGAATGTAGCGAAGCAGAATTGTTTAGCGTCTTCACAGTCACATGATCTTTCAGAAATCATTCTATTATGCTGATTTGATGGTTAAGAAACATTTATTTTTATCATTAATGCTGAAAACAGTTGTGCCGCTTCATATTCATTCATTCATTTTCTTGTCGACTTAGTCCCTTTGTTAATCCGTGGCCAACTTATCTAACATATGTTTAACGCAGCGGATGCCCTTCCAGCTGCAACCCATCTATGGGAAACATTCATACACACTCATACACTACGGACAATTTAGCCTACCCAATTCACCTGTACCGCATGTCTTTGGAGTGTGGGGGAAACCGGAGCACCCGGAGGAAACCCACGCCAACACGGGGAGAACATGCAAACTCCACACAGAAACTGACCCAGCCGAGGCTCAAACCAGTGACCTTCTTGCTGTGAGGCGATCGTGCTACCCACTGCGCCACCGTGACGCTTCATATGATAAAGCTAACTAAAATGATTTAAAAGGCAGCTTAAAATTTTTTTTGAAAAATAAGTCAGACCAATAAATTATACAAGTTAAGATTCAGCAATGTTGACTTTTTCTCAGAGTTTGAGAGAATAAAACTTTTAATTTTAATTATTTATTTTCTTTTCGGCTTAGTCCCTTTATTTATCCGGGGTTGCCACAGTGGAATAAACCACCAACTTATCCAGCATATGTTTTACACAGCGGATGCACTTCTGGCTGCAACCCATAACTGGGAAACATTGATACCCACTCATTCACACACATACACTATGAACAATTTAGCGTACCCAAATTCACCTATACCACATGTCTTTGGACTGTGGGGGAAACCGGAGCACCCGAAGGAAACCCACGCAACCACGGGGAGAACATGCAAACTCCACACAGAAATGCCAACTGATCCAGCCGAGGCTCGAACCAGCGACCTTCTTGCTGTGAGGTAGTCGTGCTACTCACTGTGCCACCGTGACGCTTCATATGATAAAGCTAACTAAAATGATGATTTAAAAGGCAGCGTCTTAAAATTTGGGCTTTTTTCCTCAGAAATATATATATTTTTTTAAATAGAAAAATAAGTCAGAGCAATAAATTATACAAGTTAAGATTCGGCAATGTTGACTAGGGATGGGCGGATCGATCCTGAAGTATCAATATTTTCTATACGGGGAATGTATTGAAAGGATTGATCCTTAAGTAAAAGTATCGATCTTTTCTGGGGGGTTTCTCTCTGAGTGATCAGAGATTTTGAAATATCTAAATAATTAAAGCGCCGCATATTATATAAATATTTACTTAAATAGGAACACGAATGGAACTTATAATATTCTTCCTCTGTATCTAGGTCCATATAGGTCTGAGTTATCTCACGGCGCAGTGGTACAGACACCACACACAGACCCAGCGCGGGTTGTAAAACTCGAGAGTGGAGCTGTCGACATCATGACTGAACGTAAACGAAGTATAATCTGGAGTTATCGTCAAAGGAATCGACTAAAGGGAATAAAATTCTGTTGTTCCTTCACAAAAACCTGGAAACTGGTTAAAATCAGGAAGCACACATGAATACTGCAACTTAACTTTAAGATTCAATCCGAAGTTTTGCTGCTTTGACCTTTAAATAAGGTGAAGTTCAGTTGTGCAGTGTGTTATTGTTCATATATGGTGCTGTTTAGCCAATTATAGATCTGTAATTTTAATAAATGTAAAAAAGAATTGTGTTTTATTTAATATTAATAAATTGTAATAATAATTATAAAAATAATAAAGGTGATAAACATTTTTTTAAATCACTATAAAATATTTCATTTAAGTATTGATAAGTATTGATTTAAGTATCGATATCGATGATACTTGTCTTGAAATACTTGGTATTGGATTGGACACAAAAATATTGGTATCGCCCATCCCTACTGGCATTGTAATTTTGGAGGTCGCGGGCTGAAATGTTTGGGAACTCCTGATTTAAGCTTCCCCTGAGCACTTTTTGTTTGACTTTAGACATTTTATTTTAAGTTAATCATACTTTCTTACTTTT
Organism: Danio albolineatus; assembly: GCA_903798035.1. NCBI lineage: Eukaryota > Metazoa > Chordata > Actinopteri > Cypriniformes > Danionidae > Danio > Danio albolineatus. The sequence goes on from CAIGQQ010032394.1 coordinate 3,750,547, forward strand.
AAAATGTAAGAATAAAATTGCAATTTAAGCTGTATTTCCCATAAAAATGTCTTTGCATTAACCAAAGTGTTAACAAATCAGAGTTACTAAAGTGAATATGAATTTACTGTAGGTTTCCCAGTGCATATTAAACACATAAATCAGGCTTTAAATCTTAACTACATCTTCATAATTGTAGTTTGATGGTTTTTGTGATCTGATTCTGCACGCTGTAACTTATAATGAACTTTATAGATCTGTAATTTTAATAAATGTAAAAAAGAATCATATGTTTTATTTAATAATAACAATAATAATAAACTTTTAAAAAATCACTATAAAATATTTCATTTAAGTATTGATAAGTATCGATTTAAGTATCGATATCGATGATACTTGTCTTGAATTATTTGGTATCGGAAACAAAAATATTGGTATCGCCCATCCCTAATGTTGACTTTTTCCTCAGAGTTTGTGAGTATAAAACTTTTAATTTTAATGAATTACTTTTAATTAAATACATAAATATCAAAACAGCTCTTCTGTTATTATTTTGGTGGTAAGTAACTGATATACACGTATATAATGTTTTTTTAAAATATACAAAGATTTGGAAACATAACCTTTGATCCATTTAATTTATGAATTTAATGCCAACATTGATTCTTTTGTTTTGGGAAGCATAAATACCTGCTGAAGTGTGGTAACGTCTCTTACTGTGGTGTTCAGGTATAGTGCCTTCACTGACCTACCAGGTGTTCTTCATGAAGAAGTTATGGACGACCACCGTTCCAGGCAAAGACTCCTTCGCAGACTCCATCTTCCACTATTATCAGGTGACAAACACTGATATGAAAACACAAGCACTTCATAACACTCCTGTCTGTGTATAAACTCAACATAATGTCTGCTGTGTGCAGGAGCTTCCGAAATATCTGCGAGGATACCACAAGTGCTCCAGAGAGGAGGTTTTCCAGCTCGGCGCTCTCATCTATCGAGTTAAATTTGAGGACGACAAATCACACTTTCCCAGCATTCCCAAAATACTGAAGGAGATGATTCCTCAAGACCTGATTCGCCAGCTCTCACCCGACGACTGGAAAAGGGTTGGTGTCAAAGACTCAGATAAGACTGGGTGTCATATTTTTCAGATAATAGTTATTGTCAGGGGTATTGCTAGATATAAAGCTCTACTGGAGCGCACTTTTATATACATTTAATATTTCAAATAAGAACATAAATATTTCCCAGAGATGGGTTGTGGCTGGAAGGGCATCCGCTGCGTAAAACAAATGCCGGATAAGTTGGCGGTTCATTCCGCTGTGGCGACCCCGGATTAATAAAGGGACTAAGCCGAAAAGAAAATGAATGAATGAATGAAGAACATAAATATATTTATTATAAATAAATAGAAGTATTATTGTTATTATACAATTATTATTCTAAATAAATAGCAGAAAATAATTCTAAATGTAACTGGAAAAACAATAAGACACAACTGGAGTGATGCTAAGATCATTTATGAAATCTTTTGCATGAACAGTCATTTCATTTAATTGGAATTATATAGGCATAAGGCATCTCGATACAATACAAAAAAGATGTTTTACAGAATTATCTGTTGTCTTAGACTTGACACTAGGCATGGGCCGGTATAGGATTTTGACGGTGTGATAACCAGTGTCGCCATGTGTAACGCGTTACTAAGTAACTGAATTACTTTTCCACTGAAAAAGTAAAGTAACTAATTACTGTTCATTTTTATGTATTTTAATTACAGTTACTTATAATGTACCTGCGTTACATTGTAAAATAATTAAACTCGCTGAATAATCTTACACAATTTTATTAATTTATGTTCAAAAGGTAAAAGTAAACTCTGGCGCTTTAAAATCATCGTAGTGCAGATGCATGTGATAGCGCCGCGAGCCAGTTTGCTGCTAGTCATAAAGCGGAAGATGTCGGACTCAGCTGAAGCGAGTGGCTGTTTTACCAAATGAAAATATTCCCAGACAAGCACATTACAGTATTAATCAATCTATTTTTCCTCATTGCGCGCCTGCGTGCTGTAGCGCGCGGCTTTTTCAAGGCTATCGCGCACCTTACATGGGCTGGTTCATGAAGATTACTATGAGAAAGGCTAGGATGACTACGCAGATGTGACAGAGGGAGTCAGCGAATTTAACATGACTGATGCTGCTCTGTTTACAGAGTAATAAGACACCTTTTGCTGGATCGGATCACAGGTAAACAAGAGAGACACAATCCAGTTCAAAAACATGCCGTATAAATCTTAAGTCTTTTGTCCACTTCCGATCAAACTGCACGGGCTTTCATTCTAATACCGCCAAAAATAATGCTTTTTTTGTAGAGATTGCATGATCCTGCCTGATCGATAGATATGCAGAATAATATTTAAGAAGGTTACATTGCATACTAAAAATTATTATGCATGTAATTATTATAGATTTTTTAAAAATAGAATATAATAAAGATGATTCAGAAAACTAAAAGGCTAAACTATTTCATGTTTGACTCATATGTTTTATCTAAGTATTTATTATTTACAGAGTTAAATTTGTATTATTTGTCCACTCAAGGTTTATAGGGATTTCAAGAAGTATTTAGTTAAGTTACTTATTGAGTAATTAAGTTACTTTTCAGACACAGTAATTAGAAAAGTATTTTAAATACAATATTGATTAAGTAATTAATTACTTTTTTAAAGTAACTTACACAACACTGGTGATAACCTTGGATAAAAGTATCACGGTTTGACGATATTGTGATTACTGCTCTGAAATATATTCTCTTTAAGTGTCTGGGTAAAAAACACATATTTTATTTTGTGAAACATTTAATATGTTTCCCAGATATATATATATATATATATATATATATATATATATATATATATATATATATATAAACCCACTTCAACAAACCCTAACACTGCCTAATGAAAGATAGTAAAAAAGAAAAGTAATAATAATAAAAAACAGCAAAATTTTATACAAAAATATTAATCGTAAATAAATAAATAAATACAATATTAATAGTAAATAAATAAATAAACAACAATAATGGGTGACACAATCAGGGATAATGCTGTGCTATCTTACAATGGTAGGCTAACATAGATTATGCATGAGGGTCTGGACTGAGAGAGAAAAGACGAAGGGATTATAGAAAATATATTATAGTTTTATACAAGACAGTCACATTAGTCCCCAGGAAGTACATTTACAGCAGATAAATATGATAATAAGGGTTGGCAAACATATGAGAATTTGTTAAAACTTCTAATTGAATATTTAATTTATGCAACCAGTGTTTAATCATTAACTACAGTGTGTAGAGTTAGAACGAGGCCTGCAGAGTGTGTCAAAATATTATCGTTACTACAATAATGTGTTTGAGCCTCGGCTGGGTCAGATGGCGTTTCTGTGTGGAGTTTGCATGTTCTCCCCGTGTTGCCGTGGGTTTCCTCCAGGTGCTCCGGTTTCCCCCACAGTCCAAACACATGCACTATAGGTGAATCGGGTTAGCTAAATTGTCCATAGTGTATGAGTGTGAATAAGTGTGTATGGATGTTTCCCAGAGATGGGTTGCAGCTGGAAGGGCATCTGCTGTGTAAAACATATGCTGGATAAGTTGGCGGTTCATTCTGCTGTGGTGACACCGGATTAATGAAGGGACTAAGCCGAAAAGAAAATGAATGAATGAATGTTAACAACCGGGAAGAGCAGCACGTAAGCGTCCAGCAGGAGCGGTGCATAAGATGCGTGGGTATGGGTTTACTCTGCGCACATGTGTCAGTTTGCTTTTTGAGTAATCTACACTGCTTTGCATGTTGGTTCGGTTGAACATAGAGAATAACGTCTTTATTCTGGAATTACCACTCTTGATAAACATACTTGCATACAAAATAAATCATTCATTCATTTTCTTGTTGGCTTAGTCCCTTTTAATTAATCTGGGGTCGCCACAGCGGAATGAACCACCAACTTATCCTGTATGTGTTTTTACGCAGCGGATGCCCTTCCAGCTGTAACCCATCACTGGGAAACGTCCACACACTCATACACTATGGACAATTTATCAATTTATAAAACATATTGCAAAGCATTTACTGAGAGACTGGTGATTTTTACTGGGGCACGTGCCCTAGTTAAAAGGTCGAGTGACGCCCCGGTTATTGTAATAACAGGGTAAGTGAGTATATTTTAATTATTATTGTCTTTAATTATTATTATTGCTATGTTTCCATCCACCTATTTTTATGTGCATTTTGGATATACGTCAAGATGTGCATACATTTCGAAAGTGTTTGGGGGAAACATCTTAAATAAAATTTGACTAAACAGGAGAAACCAATAGAAACATTAAAAAAGAGAGACATTAGGTTGATGTTTGGTGACCAAACTGTAATTTTAATGGATTTAACTGTTTATAAAACTAATGTGTCTAAATGCATCAACATTTATTGCTATATTCACTGAGAATATTAATAGATATTGATTTCCAAAAGTGGGTGTACTCTTTTATGCGGCCACACTTTACAATAAGGTTCATTAGTTAATTAATGCATTTACTAACATGAACAAACAATGAACAATACATTTACTACAGTATTTGTTCATGTTAGTTAATGAAAATACAGCTGTTCATAGTTAGTTAATAACAATAACTAATGTTAACAAACATGGACTTGGATGTTAATAATGCATTAGTAAATGTTAAATTATGATTAATAAATGCTGTACAAGTGTTGTTCATGATTAGTTCATGTTAGTAAATGCATTAACTAATGAACCTTATTGTAAAGTGTTACCTTTTATGCTGAGCAGTGAGCACTGTATATAATATACATCATTTTCATCATCCAAACAGCAGGTCCTCTTCATCTTGCCTTGTTTTTGGTTGTTTTGTTTTGCAGTCGATTGTGGCGTACTTCAACAGGCATGCTGGGAAATCAAGAGAAGAGGCCAAGCTGATGTTTCTGAAGATCATTTTCAAGTGGCCCACGTTTGGTTCGGCCTTCTTTGAAGTTAAAGTAAGTATTATCTTGCTGTTTTTTCATTTGTTCTGCTCAATGTGTGATTGTTATATGCTCCAGACTTTAATAACCGTTTTCTGTACTCTCATCGCAGCAAACCACTGAGCCGCACTTCCCTGAGATCCTGCTGATCGCCATCAACAAATATGGAGTCAGTCTGATCGACCCCAAAAACAAGGTGTGTTTTCTGTTTTTTTCCTCTCTCTGTTCAGTCTTTTAAGTGTGCTCTGATTTATCTTCCACTGTGATTTTAAAATACTATAAGTGTTTATATGAAGAGTTAGGTTGCAAAACGCGAAAAACGCCATTTTTTGACATTTGGATTTCATAATTAGAAATTACTGTTCAGATGAACCTAATCTATGTGTGAATTGCTGCCATTAATATAATTTAACAATGGACATTTTAGGCCTACTACAAAATGTATTTTTAAAATTTAGATTGTTTTGATGGATATTATGATGCATGTTTATTAATTCATTTTTATTTTATTTTAGTCATTTTATTCTTATGAAGTGATATTTGTGTTTTCTCTGCAGGACATTTTAACCACGTATCCCTTCACCAAAATCTCCAACTGGAGCAGCGGCAACACATACTTCCACATCACAATCGGCAACCTGGTTCAGGGCAGCAAACTCCTGTGCGAGACCTCACTGGTGAGACCGTCACACACCACAACATACACATTTCTAGAGATGTGATGCTGTGCACCGAGGCTTAGAAGCATGTATCAAAAAAAAAACCCAATACATCTCACAGTGAAGCAGAGTACTGGAGCTTCATTCCTTGTGCCATAATCACGTGATCAGTGACACTGGAAGCTTCATTTCTGCCTATACCCACGTGAACGCTTCAAACTGTGATTCAAAAGATCAGGGCGTCGATTACATGTGTTTGTACTGTTACAAACACCGCACCGGTCCCAAGCACCAGTGATTCAACTAAAATACAATAGTAGTTTATTCAAAATATTAGTGCAGTTAGGCTACGTTCACACTGCAGCCAAATGTGGTTCGAATCTGATTTGTTTGCCCACATGTGACTCAGGTCTTGACAGTGTGAACAGCCCAAACCGCATGGAATCTGATCTTTTCATGTCAGATTTGTGCCACTTTCATATGCAGTCTTAAATCAGACACAGATCTGATGTTCTGCGATGCGAGCGCAGTGTGAACGGTTATGCCGGATTTCATGTGACTTACATAATCTTTGAGCGACATGCGTCATCATTCTGTGCTGCAGACATCATCTCCTCCTCAGTAGATAGGCACACAGGGGGATTATTTTACCACAGAAAGCTGGCTGTTCATTTTGAAAAAGATTTTGAAGGCAAAACTGGAGCTTGTTTGCCAATCTGGTTAACGATTGGGCCACGGGTTGATCACGAAGCTGTGTCAGGGGGTGTTGCGAATAGGGGATCCGTGCTTAGAGGAGGCGGCACTTTCATTTTAAGGACGAACTTTCTCTCTGAGAGAATAAAGAGCAGGTGCTCAAGCACCCAAACCCTCTTCTGCACGTGTCTGTTGTTTATAACGACGCAAAATGAAATAACTCTGCAAACAGAGATAAACCAGCTCCGCCTTCACAGCTCAGTCTGCGCTGCTCATTAACCCTTGATGAGTTCACTACAGCGGTGGTCAGATAGACGTGCACCGCTGCTGTCATAAATCACTAATGATCAGTGTTTTCCATCACAAGAGACTTATTTTAGGTTCCAAATCCACATTAGCAGTAGCAGAACAACCCTTTACAGCTCATGAAATACACCACGGTTGTCTGTGAAAGGGGCAATAATTACATTAAGCATGAAAACGTGCTTCAGTATACACACTGTGTGCATAATTAGACATTCTGTGCTGTCTGTAACTGCACTTTTACGCATGCGTTTAGGACCATGATCTGTTCACATTGCAAATCTGATATTAGCCACATTTATAACAGCAGTGTGAACAGCTGTGCAAAACAATCAGATCTGAGAAAAAAATCAGATTTGAGCACTACGCCTCGCAGTGTGAACGTAGCCTAAGTGTCTTACTGTATACACTATGTTATTTACAGCTATTTGTTAATGAGTGATACAGCATACTGAAGGATAGTGGATAGCAGAGGCCAGCAGAATCCTGACACACTATAAATTACCAGAGCTTTCCTCTCATCATCTTCGTCTTGAAGAATCCCCCCTTCCACCCCAACTCCTCCCCTTCTCTGATAGGGTGGCACGGCGGCCCAGTGGTTAGCACTGTTGCCTCACAGCAAGAACGCCGCTGGTTTGGCCCCTCCCCGAGCCAGTGGGCATGTCTGTGCGGAGTTTGCATGGTCTCCCCGTGTTCGCATGGGATTTCCTCGGTTTCCTCCCACCGTCCAAAGACATACATCAGAAGTAAATTGACCACTTTAAAATAGCATCTTAAGGCAACTCTAGTCAGATATATCTCAGCACGTTCACAAGTGGGGGGAGTTCTCGAGACTTATGCCGAGTTCAGACTGCATGATTTTAGCCCCGTTTTTGACTCGCCAACAGGTTTTGAGAAATCGCCGACAAATGCCTGAAATCACAGGCAAATCGGTGCTCGTGCACGCGAGTGACAATCATACAATATGAACTATCAAAGATGTGATCTGAGAGAATCGCTGATGAGTCGCTGATGCCCGGGAGATATTTGGCGTGCTGAATATCTGGAGCTGTCGGCGATTCAAATAATGCCGTGTGAAATGTGTTCTGACTGAAAATATCACCGGCGATTTACTAGTGTGGGTACCTGCAGGCCTGCGGGAGGTTGAGGGAGAAGTTAAAAGCTCATTTTCAGTTTATTCGGACACAAGAAATGGAGGAAAAATGAGTGTAAATTTGTCATGAGCTCCCGTGTCTGTTTGACGTGTCATGTGAGCAATATCACAACCCAACCCGGTCAAAAATTAAGAGTTGAGGAGAAATTGCTAGTTCAGGTGAGCAAATATGGACATTTTCTACCATTAAAGGCTTCTTTCTCGTTATGTAGTTAATAACAAAAGATATACAATGTGTTTTTGGGTGTGAGATGTAGTTTGGACAAAGTTGTCTGCGATTCTTCCTATTTTGAAGTCATGCAGTGTGAAACTCCCTGTCGCCGATCCATCTTGCAGTGTAAACAAAGCAACGACAGAACGCTAGCCCAGATAGTCATGCAGTGTAAACACATCTGTGACACGACTACTTTGAAAATCATGCAGTCTGAACTCGGCTCAAACTCTCCTCTCGCTCTTCAAACGGGAGGGAGCCCCGAGCTCGAGGATCTTCTGAGCTCAGGGCTCTCTCCCAAAACAGCATGCCAAACACGCTTTATTATCAATCATCGGCTAAGTGTGAACTCTTGAAATGATTTGTTGTTCTCTTCCATTCACTGCGCTCTAAGGCCCCGTTTACACTAGTGCGTTTTAGTTTTAAAACGGTGTTTTAGCATGAAAACGATCCGCGTCCACACTAGCGTTTCACCCAGCGTCTCTCAATAGATCTCTCTCCACACTACGCCACCAGAAACGTATATCACGTGACCATTCGCGCATTCTGGGCATGCGTGTTCAAGTATAAACAGGAAGCATGTGTCTTGCTCGGCATTTGGTTATTGTTAGTCAACAAACGCTGGTTGAACGATGAACGCGATGGCAAAGAAAGCAAGAGAGGTCTTTTAGTGGACAGACGACGAGGTCGAGTTGTTTCTTAAAGTAACAAACAAATATAAAACATCCATGGCTATCGAAAATACAGTGTTTACAGTGAAGGCTATAGCCATGTGCGCTTGACGAATAAGGGAAGGATACACAACGGCCCAAAAGCCCCAATCACGTAGCGGATCTCAGCAGCCACACCTCCGTTTTCAGACGTCTCCATTTCCCATCATCCACACTGAGACGGAGCAGCAGCGTTTTAGAATGAAAACAGCCTCTCCAGCGTTTACATAACGCTCTGTTTTCGGGGCTCGAAAACTCCGGTGTAGTGTGGACGGATGGCATAACCGCTTTAAAACGAAAACGCACTAGTGTAAACGGGGCCTAAGTTTAACAACTATGACGACTTCTGCTAATGAGAAACCTGGAAATGCGATAAAGTGTTTTCCCACCCTTTAACCAGCAGTGGTCCTTCTCTAGCTCTGATTTGGAAAGCTTCACCTAACACTCTTTCCGATACAGTTGAGTTTGTTCAGAAAGCTTCATTTCACCATCGCTACACATTTCTACACTCACTTACTGTTTTTCCTCCAACAGGGCTATAAAATGGACGACCTGTTGACCTCCTACATTAGCCAGATGCTAACCACCATGAGCAAACAGCGAAACTCACGCGGCGGCAGCAGCAAGTGAACGTTTGATTGGCTGGAGGCGGTGGAGCTGGTGCGTCTGCTGCGTCCCATTGGCCAGCCCTGCAGCTGGGGGCGGGCCTTCGCGGCGCAACTGTGGCGAATGAGCAGAACTCCCTCTGCCAGCACACAGAGCTCAATGTACCCGGATGAAGACTCTTCCTCTGAGGACGACTACCTCTGAACACACACACACATGGATTCATCAGTTTCTCCACAATATGTTTGATGTCTTCAGATGCACAATTTAGGTACCGTTTATTACGTTTTGTGAGTCGAATAGAAACAGGAATGGCTTCTATGCATCCCAAACAAGCAGCGTTTGGGTTATTTATGTGTAAATGCACTAAGAAAACAATATGTGCTCGACCTCCTGGAGAGTATTTGATTGAGTCTTTTTAATGGCGGCAATTAAGAACTTTTATAATGGTTTAAATGTTAGTTTGTGTTTTATTGTAGAATGTTGTGATTTTTAAAACTGTAATTGTTGCACTGCAGGCCTTAATAGTTTTATTATTATTTTTGGGATATGAGTTACTGTTTTTATTTTAACAGTACATGATCTTCTGGGGTCGGTTGCACCAGTTCAAAGTTCAGACTGTAGGATTTTAGCCCCTATTTTGACACGCTGACAAATGGCTGAAATCACAGGCAAATCGGTGCTCGTCCACATGAGCAACAATCACACTAGGCATGGGTTGGTATAAGATTCTGGCGGTATGATAACCTTGGATTAAAATATCACGGTTTCACGGTATGACGGTATTGTGTTTACTGCTGTAAAATATATATTTTTTAAATGTCTGACTAAAAAACAAAACCCCTTTCCCCTTTGAACACAATATATTATATTTTGAGAAACATTTAAAGTATTTTGGAGCAGTAAACATGTCAGGCTAAATAATTCAAGTGAATCATCGACTTCTGCGGTCTTCATTTGTTTCAAAAACACAGATTTCTTTACAATTTACACCTAAAACAAAACAAAACAAAATGTAAATAAAAAATCTGACCCATACCTTACGAACGGTATAGCAGAAAATTTTGGTGGTATGAAAACCCTGACTTTTCCATACCGCTGTATACCTTGAAAACGGTTATCGCCCTATTCCTAAATCACACAGCGTGAACTTTCAAAGACGCCATATGAGAGATTCGCCGACGAGTCGCAGACTCCAGTGAGATATTTGGCATGCTAAATATCTGGAGCTGTCTGCAATTCATAACCATGTTCTATAGTGTACAACTAATCAATCTGATAGATTCTGGAGTGCATTACAGGTCTAAAGACAATTATAAATTATCTTAAATTAAACAAATACATTCATAGATATGGTATATAATTACACTCACCTGGGAAATGGAGGTTTGTGAGCACAAAAAGTGCACACAGCATGCCATATTATCTGATAATTGTAAAAAAAATAATTCCAAAAGGCAGCTGACTGTGTAAAGCCACATAAAACAACACAAAACCACACCGTAAATGCTGAGATAATCAGCTGAGGTGAAGTGACGGCGATCAGCGAGACCTAGCTGTCACTCAAATGACCACGCCCTTAATTATGCAGACTTAATAAAAACGAAACAGATGAGTTATAAATAAATTCACCCCCTCACTGTTGTCATGGAGGGTAATATCAGCTATATACACCAAAACCATCTTTTGTACCAGGCTGTAAACATGCTAGAGCTGCACAATTAATCGTAAAAAGATCGCGATCTCGATTCGACCCCCTAGACCAGTGGTGCTCAACCCTGCTCCTGGTGATCGACCTTCCTGCTGAGTTCAGCTCCAACCCTGATCAAACAAACCTGACCTAATTAATTACAGGGCTCAACAATAAGGACTGACCGATGGCCCGAGAGACGCTCAGGACAGTAGACAGGATTGTTACTGGCCCGATCGGACCAGCACTGACTTGTCACTAAAGTTTGATTTTAAATTAATGCGACTATTTGTCAAATACAGTCTTTTAAATTAGAAACAGTTTGTGCTTTTAAGCCTTTAAATGCTGCCCTCTATGTGATGTTGGACGCAGACATTTACGTGGGTTCGACACAATGAAAAAAATTGTGTGTTTTGCACAGTTTGAGGGCCTCACGGTGGCGCAGTGGGTAGCACAATCGCCTCACAGCAAGAAGGTCGCTGGTTCGAACCTCAGCTGGGTCAGTTGGCATTTCTAAGTGGAGTTTGCATGTTCTCTCCATGTTGCCGTGGGTTTCCCCCACAAGTCCAAAGACATGGTAAAGGTGATTTGGGTAAGCTAAATTGGCCCTAGTGTATGTGTGTGAATGAGTGTGTATGGATGTTTCCCAGTGATGGGTTGCAGTTGGTGGTTAATTCCGCTGTGGCGACCAATCATTAATTAAGGGACTAAGCCAACAAGAAAATGAATGAATGCACAGTTCATTGAACTGCAATTAAACACCTGCACATTTCCCATACTGCTCTTTTTGTTTGCATAAAACTTTTTTTTTAAAAATTTGCTCATAATACATGTATTAATATTTTTAAAGTATTTAAATTCTAGAATCACAGATGTTATTTTTGACATATTGTTTAAAATATGTGGCTAAGAAGCTATTAACTTTTTTTTTAGTTTGGTGGGGCCAGTGAAAATTTTGGCAGGGCAAGTAAAAATCTCAACCACTGGCCAGATCGGGCCAGTAGAAAAAATCTTCAGTGTTGAACCATGAATTAGGACCTGAACCGCACTAGATAATTACAGGCAGGTGTGTTTGATTATGGGGTGCAACTGAAATCTGCAGGACAGTCGATCTCCAGGAGCAGGGTTGGTCACCCCTGCCCTAGACGATCTTAATTTAGCATTTCTATGATTCTGTCAATCATATTTTCAAGTTCAGGAGAGAAGCAAAGGCGGCCGCACAAGTCTTTTCGCAATCGCTGTTTTTTAATTAACAAAAATCAATAAAAATTTTAAAAATTAAATTTAAAAATTAATAAAATTAATCAAAATATCGTCAAATAAAATCTGCAGCAAATTTAGTTTGTAACCAGATATCTGATTGATAATTGGCAATAACTTCTTCTGTTTAAGTGTTGCGTTACCAAACTATGAAGCTCTTTTCTCTTTCACGTATAGGATATTTTAGGATGTGTCTTTAACAGTGACTGACTGTAATGTAGCTACTATAAACATCTATTTTGCCATTTCCATTTCACAGGAGTTATATAAAGATGCATTAGTTGCTGAATTTTAACTATTTTTAATTGGATATTACATCATTCAAATTGACTACGCATGACTTTACGCAGAGCTTACGAACTACTAACTACGGTTTGCCTCAAGAACATGTGGTGCAACCGAAGTGAGGACAAATTAAGTTACAAACTAGCTAGTAGTTACTAATCCCCTAGTGTGGACTTTACGTTCTAGTTTAAGAAAGAACTTACCAACAGCTGGTGCAACCCTACCCTGATCTGTTGCTTTAACCTCATTTCCACCTTAATACAGATTATATCAAGTGTACTTAGGGAAGGAAAAATGGCTAAAAATTAACGGCCTTATTTCAAAATGAATATACAAGTGCGTCTATATTAATGCTTAAAGGTGAAGCCTAGAAGTCTGTCAAGAACATCTGCTGCTCATATTTCACACTGAAGGAAGCAATGAAACGATATTTATGGTGAAAACAGGAAAACAAATTGTATTTTGGAAGGTTTGTGGTGTTGATGCATCGTGGTTAAACATGGAAATGACATTCAGCATTTTCTAGTCAACAGCAAATTTACATAAGTGGTTTCAAATAATTATTATTATTTTGACAAATGTCTGAATGATGTGTTCCTTCACTGCTCAATGTAAAGAATAAACAGACACGTATTTTGACTTGTACTATTATTCATTAATTAATCATAGAGTTTTATTACTATTATTAAAAACTGACAAATGGGTCAAACTTAGTCATTTGAAGAATAAAAATCATTGTATAAGGATTTCAAATGACAGGATTTTGTGACTAACATTTTTTCATACATCATTATTGCTCTGAATATTCCTGACAAGATTTCTTATAACTACCATTACACTCAGGCCCCGTTTACACTAATGTGTTTTTGTTTTAAAATGCATAAGTTTTGCTACGGTTACGCCATCCGTCCACACCACGCCGGAGTTTTTGAGCCCCGAAAAACGGAGCGTTTTGGAAACTCTGAAGAGGCCGTGTTCATTCTAAAACGCTGCTGCTCCGTTTAAGTGTGGGGGAAACGGAGACGTCTGAAAACGGAGGTGTGCCTGCTGAGATTCACTACTGAGATTCGCTTTTAGGTCATTGCGTATCCTTCCCTTATTCGTCAAGCCCCTATCACAGGACTATAACGCCACAGACCAGCCTTCACTGTAAACAACAACATGGACAGAAATGGGAGCATTGTTTGCACTATTGTCTGTTTTAGGCGCCATTGTGCTGTTAAACTCTGCCTTTTTTACTACAACAGCTGCATATATTCGCAAGAGGCAAAGCTACTGTTCGAGCACTCGCTAATCGCTCGTGTTTCCAGCAACGTAAACCCTATTTAGAATGCCGAGCGAGACACATGCAAGAATGGTCACGTGAAATACGTTTTTGGTGGAGTAGTGTGGACGGAGATATGTTCAGGAACGCTGGGTGAAACGCTAGTGTGGACGCGGATCGTTTTCATACTAAAACGCCATTTTAAAACTAAAACGCACTAGTGTAAATGGGGCCTCAGTACAGTGATTTTTATTTATTTTTTAGCGGAAGCCTTAACATGTTTCCTGATTAATTCTCCCAGTAGCTGGTTAAAGAAAATGCTAGAATAAACACTAAACATCAGTTTTTGAAAAGATTAGTAGATTGTGTTTTTATTAATGAGTTAATTCACAGCCTTTATTTGCACCACATCTGTCTTTTTTCTGACTAACTATAAGATCAGAATCTAACCTGAACACTGAATTGTTTTCTTGTGTTTGTGTGCTAATTAATGTATAAACTATTAAAGGGACAGTTCACCCACAAATCACTCTTCACTTCAAACCTGCTCTTTCTTCTGTTGAACACTAAAGAAGATATTTTGAGAAATACTGAAAACCTGTAACCATTGATGTCCACGGTAGAAAAAACAACACCATGGAAGTCAGTGGTTACCGATTTCCAACATTCTTTAAAATATCTTATTTTGTGTTCAACAGAAGAAACTCATGAAGGTTTCTAACCACTTGAGGGAGAGTAAATAGTGAGTATTTTATTTTGGGGTGAACTCCCCCTTTAACTACTACCGCCACTGTTTTATGTAAAGGCGCCATGTTAAAACAAACATTTTATAATAAACATTACTGTAAAAAACATGCAGCATTTCTTATGTGAATCATAAATTAAACATGGATTTAACACCTTCTTTCTGTGTTGTTCTTAACCATCACATAAAAATACTGAAGTCATTTCTAGTAAACTCTATAGTGTTTTTAAACCACGTTGTGTTCATATTTACAAGATGTTCCTAATGAATGTTAAAGCATACTGTAGTATTAACTATAGCTAACTACTGTAATGAACTGTAATAAATACTGTAGTATATTTTAGTTTAATACAGTAAACTGATATTTTATCCAATAGTTATAAAAACGTACAGTATTTGGTCATTTGTTTATATTGCTGTATTACCACAACTTTATATAATCGCCACAACATATAAATCCAATACTTTAGTATGGTCCAAAAACACTATAGTATTTACTATAGTATGTCTAAGCATATACACTACAGTTTTAGGAACAACTAATAATAGCTTGACTTCTAGTTGATCATTTGGTGTCAGAAGTGGTTTATATGAAAGGCAAAGGCCTCTTGATTACGCTTATTTTACCACAATAAAATACAATCATGCCTTGATCCTTAATTATTTCGTTAGGACAGTGCGGTCTGACTTTGCTTAGACTAAAGTCTCGTCACTGAACAGAAATAATGTACAGTATAGAATATAAAATCATGCTGCAGTGGAGACAGAATGAATATTGTGTGTGACTCCCATGAGCTTGGAGGTCTGCATCCACACATCTCTGCAATGACTCAAATCACTTATTAATAAAGTCATCTGGAATGGCAGAGAAAGCGTTCCTGCAGGACTCCCAGAGTTCATTAACATTCTTTGCATTAATCTTCAGTGCCTCCTCCTTCATCTTACCCCAGACATGCTCAATATTGTTCATGTCTGGTGACTGGGCTGGCCAATCCTGGAGCACCTTGACCTTCTTTTCTTTCAGGAGCTTTGATGTGGAGGCTGAAGTATGAGAAGGAGCGCTATCCTGCTGGAGAATTCACCCTCTCCTGTGGTTTGTAATGTAATGGGCAGCACAAATGTCTTGATACCTCAGACTGATCTACTCTGCAGATCTCTCGCACGCCCCCATACTGAGTGTAACCCCAAACCATGAGTTTTCCTTCACCAAACTTGACTGATTTCTGTGAGAATCTTGGGTCCATGTGTGTTCCAGTGGGTCTTCTTCAGTATTGGTGATGATTTGGGATGCAGTTCAACAGATGATTCATCAGAAAAATCTACCTTCTGCCACATTTCCACATGATCAACTAGAAGTCGAGTTATTGCTCTTACAACTGGGACTGACGACTAGACTTTTGTCAAGTAGTGTACAAATCAAACATTTTAGCACACAGAGTCTGCTAAAATGCTATTGATGGTAAGAGTAGCAATAAAGACAATCAAACCTTTATCAGAATATCATTTAAGATCAGTTTACAATCATTTTTACAGACATAAGTTACATTAAAACTGATTAAATAGAAATGACGCTAGGCATTGCATTTTTATACAGGCAGGAATGTTTCATCATCATCATCATCATCATCACCTCATGGAAACACTTGTCTTTACATGCAAACCAGTTCATCTCAAATAAAAATGACCATTTACTCACACTGGTGTTGTTCTTGTGAGGTATGTTCTCTGTATTTCAGACCACACTAGAGCTGTGCAATTAATCGCAATCGCAAAAAATATATATATATATCGCAATTTAGGCACATGCAATTTCTAAACCGCGTAAGGCTGCAATTTTATCTATTCATTTATTTCGATTTTTGTTCACGCTCTTGTGTGCATGATTGTAATATGTTAACCAATCAGAGCTTACTCCACGCACAATGAAGTTGAGCGGGAAAACCGAATAGGTTGTTTTGATTTACGTTTTTATTTATTGTTCTGACTGGAATTGAGGTTAGTTCATCTTTATTTCTTCATGTTGTCTGTTTTTAAGATAATTTATTACAGTTTTGTTGATCAAGCAGTTAGTGCTACTGTGTACAGTATGTGTTTAACTAGAGCTGAGGTTAGTTCATCTTCAGTTATTTTATGTTGTCTGTTTTAAAGACAGTTTTACTACAGTTTTATTTATTAAACTTAATACTATGTTATTTCATTGTGAAATGTTTTGTTCTGCACTTCTTGTGCGCTGAATACATGTAGAATGTGTGTATGTAGCACGTTTGAAAAAGCAAAAACTGCTGCCAAAATCGCAAATAAAAATCGCTATCGCAATATTCGTTCAAAAAATTAAAAATAATCGCAATATGATTATTTTGTCCATATTGCACAGCCCTAGACCACACATGTAAATAATAAATAAAATATCTCATTAAATAAGCCATCGTTATTTAATCACAGACTTCCTAAACGCAAGAATAATACAGAATGATCTCAAGCAACACATGCTAAGGTTATATCCTCAGTTTTCAGAGCGCGTGGGCCATGGCACAGGGGCCACCCAGGGCCCTGTAATGCTTTATCCATTTGATTCATTAAATTGATTTGAATTGATTTGAAGCCTCTGACGCAACATTCTAAAACACTTAACATGAAAAAAAAAGCTTAACGTGGCTTAACATCAACCAGAGAAACACAAATATCTGTCAAACTTTATTTGTAATTAAGCAGAAATTTGTGTTTCTCTGATTGATGTTTAAGTACATTAAGCTTTTTTTCATGTTAAGCGTTTTACGATGTCCCCTTCTGACTGATCATTGAACCTGGGGCACTAAGGAAAGTCCAACAACATCTATCAGGCAGTGAAGATCACTGATTTTTAAAGAACGCAGCAGTTTTATAACAGAAAGACAGTTCACTGGAAGCACTGAGGCTGGCTGAAATTAAAAGTCTGTCTGCATATACCCCATACCTGTCAACCCTCCTGTATTTCCCGGGATTCTCCCATATTTTACAGTTCTATCCCGCTATCATCCCGTAAAGGTATTTTGCAGTATTTCGCCAGTACCTTTCTCTGAAGGGTGTCAATAAACATTAAAGAGCCGATCCTCCCTTTACGCAACCCATACCACCGAACCACCAGGGGCCACCCCTTGCTCTTAAATGTGAGTCAGTTCTGTGCTTTCGGTTTATTTAGGCATGAAACACTTTAAAATAAATATAAAAATGGCGGGATTCCCTTTCCTTTTCATTACAGGTGCCGTCGCTCCTCCTATGCAATCCTCAAACAGTTATAAAGTGGTGCGTGACTGTCAGCTGACTTTTTTGTACACAGATTTTGTACACTCGATTAGAAGCAGAGCGAAAGTGGATACTGGGTTTTGGGTGCGGACATATACACATAATCAATAACATCTAAAGATGTCGATCTTGATGTTTTTTTGGTTTTTTTTGTCCTAAATGAGCATAAAACATTAGGAAAGCAATCGAAAGCTTTCATTATAACGTTAGATGTTGCATTGTTAAAGTGACACCTCCGTTATTTAATGTAATCAAACAAAAAATAAATAAGTGAGATTCATTCACTGCTCTTTAATCAGAATGTGTGAGTTATACAGTGAAGAAAAGAGTAATGAGATTTGATAACTCGATTATGTTTCTTTATAATTGCTCATTTTAATAAGCTAAACTGTTTGGGAATGTATACCATGAAATTTTCTTTTGTAAATAATAATATTAAAAAGTATTACTGACCGTTTAACTGTTTATTTACATTAAAACAGCTCCAGAAGTACATATTTAATGTTTTTTTTGATCCTATATTTTCACATCCCAATGTTGACAGGTATGATATACCCCATAGGAGGTACATCTGAAGATTGACATTACACAGTGCCACAACAAACGATAAAAGGTATCTTTTCCATGCTAAAACAAGTTTTTGTTAGATTGTTAGATTAGTTTTGTTGAAATTTCGATTTCAGAAATGGCGCCTATTTTCCGTGAGGTCGCGGCAAAGCAAAAGCATATTCTACTACGGCAACGATCACCTCAGGTACAGATTATGTGCTTTATTCAGTGTTAAATGCAACCAGTGTGAGTTTAAATGCGATAATACGTCACATTTATTGCTATACTACTGATAACAGCAGCAGCAGAGAGTTCACCTCAGGTGTTGAAAATTAAATAACTAGCATGACATAGACATACGTGTATCTATGCTAGCTGACGAAAATGAAAGTCAGAACTGCGACTGACACTCAAACCACATCACTCACCCAGCCTATGTACTGATAATTATGTTAAATATGTAATAATTAGATTAACCTACCGTTTCATTGTCAGTGCAGTGGCTGAAATGTAAGGTGTAGCGTCGCGTTTGGTGCTCGAATCTTGTGGGTCGCGTGTTGTGACACGGTGTGAGATAAAAGTCTCAGCTACTTCCGTTTCACTACTTTAGATTTAGTTGTTGTTTTTTTACTATTATTATTATTATTATTATTATTATTATTATTATTTCTTAACAAACCCTGTCGTACACTAACTGAACATCTAAAATATGGCATATATAAGCCAGACATGGTCATAGGTTAGAGGTGATTGTTCAGTTAAACTGAAGAGAACTGCTTTTGGACAATCAGTTTTTTCAGTAAAAGCAGCAGAACGATGGAATAAAACACCAGTGCATATAAGAGAGAGAAGACCACTTTTAATCATTTTGAAACTCTTCTTAAAATTTGGCTTAAACAAAATCAAATATGTAACCACTGATTTTATTTTATTTTATTGACTAATGTATTGTATGTATTGTACTAAGTGTATCTTGTATTTTTCTACTGTTAAATTTGTTTACAACTTCCTGCCCGGGGACTACAGATGTAAATTAGCTTTATAGATAACTCTTGCACACCATGTCATGTTGTACACTGTCCCTGTATAAATAAACAAATAAATAAATAAATAAAAATATGTGGAAATGTGCTAAAGGACTTTTAATTTGTTAAGCACTTTCCGGTGAACAGTATGCAAAAAAAATCGGTCTGTTTTCTTTAAAAATCAGCGATGTTCGCAGTCTGATTGATATCCGATATAAAGTGGGTCTCAGATAGTACAAGAAGCACTGTATTAAATTACATTTTCCCCGCCAGGCATTTATTTTACAACAGTAGATTCAGTGGAGCTTCTGCGCTAGAGGATTCTGATGGGCGCTTGCGTGTAAACGGCTCGTTTTACACTTGAGCAACCAAATGAACGCCAAAGTATATTTAGCTGATTGTATTTTAATTAAATTACAACATCAATGCTGTTAAAGGAACCGTATAAAATGAAAAAAGTCACCGGAGGTTTATCAGTATGAGAGGAAACACTAGCTATACCATATTTACCACGTCTCTGATTATTCTGTGATGCCTTTGTGTAATTTTTAGTCACCATTCACTTCCATTGAAAATCCACACCGCATTGAAACAACCCCAGGGTGAGTAAATGATGACTTTCATTTTAGTAAATACCATACTTCTTCAGTTGCACATCTGCACGCATGAAGGTGCTTGTTTTATTATAATCCTGGAAACTTCAGTCAATCAAAAACTATCTATTTCAAAAGTCCAGATTGTCGTTTTGTTTGTCAAATTGATCTCATCATGCAATGATCTGACCTTTTAAACATTTCCAAACCACTCTGGATTAAATGCAATGACATATTTTATTCATATTTACCATGCGTCATACTGCAGTAACCAGGCTATTCGGGTCTAAAATAGGCAAATAGAGTCTTTCATGATAAAAACGAACTTCACAGAAGCAACAAAAACTGGATGATGGATTCATCAAATGCCACCAGTTCAGAAAATACATCTGGTATTCTTATAGAAAATATAATAGTGACATTTTACAATAAGGGCTCATTCGTTAACATCAATTACATGTAAAGAAGTAACAGTGAAAATAATTCTGAAGTACTTATTGATCTTTGCTGATGTTGATTGTAATATTTTTTAACTATTCGTTCATTTCCTTCGGCTTATTCCCTTTATTTATCAGGGGTCAGCACAGCGGAAAGAACCGCCAACTATTTCAGCATATGTTTTACACAGCGGATGTCTTTCCAGCTGCAACCCAGTTCTGGGAAACACCCATACACTCACATTTACACACTACAGCCAATTTAGTTCATCCAAATTCACCTATAGTGCAGTGTTTGGACTGTGGGTGGAACGAAGCACCCGGAGGAAACCCACACCAACACCGAGAGAATATGTAAGCACACAGAAATGCCAACTGACCCAGCTGGGACTTTACTGCTGTGACCTTATTGCTGTGAGGCGACAGTGCTAACCACTGAGCCACTGTGCCACCATTTTTAAACTATATTTATTACTATATAACTTAATTTTGCATTGACAAAAGTGAGCACAAATGAATAAATATCATGACAAATCTCTATTTCTCTTTGTTAATGTTAATATGTTAAGGTTAACTAATGAGTCCTTATTGAAAGTGGTACCTATATCATTAACATGTGTTTGAATTACAGTAAATACCACGGTACATGAATTTCATGGTATTGTCACAGTATGAACTGTATTTCACCTCAGAATAAAAAATATTCTTATAAATATTATTATTCAATAAGAATTATTATTATTACATTGTATTATAAATTATTTAATTTGACTACTCATATCATCGTGTTTTGAGCACATTTTCCCACAAAATTTCAGTATTGCA
>CAIGQQ010032394.1:3775999-3797873 GCA_903798035.1 Danio albolineatus
ATATATATATATATATATATATATATGGCACACTTGAAGACAAAATGATTCGCCCTCCTGTGAATTTTTTTTACCTTATTTCCATATTTGATATTGATGTTTAACAGATTCAGGAATTTCTCACAGTATTTCCTGTAATATTTTTTCTTCTGGAGAAAGTTTTATTTGTTTTATTTCAGCTAGAATAAAAGCAGTTTTATTTTTTTAAACCATTTTAAGGTCAATATTATTACCCCCCTGAAGCAATATTTGTTTTGGATTGTTTACAGAAGAGACCACTGTTATACAATGACTTGCCTAATTACTCTAACTTTAAAGGTGCAGTATGCACGTTTGTCACCCAGTGGTTGAACTAGGTATTGCACTCTTGGATCAAAACAAACACAAGCGCAGGTTGCCAGATTGAGGACAGGAATGAGTGATTTAATCTATGCTCTAAATAAAAGCAATGGCACCCGATCGAGGGAATATTCACCATGTTAAAAGGAGTTTTGTCTTCACCAACACCTCATATTGATGTATTAGAAACAGCTTCCATTTCTCACAGCTGAATAACAGAAAACTGACAATGATCAGCTCAGGTACACCTCATGTGCTTTATTCAGTGTTAAATGCTAACGATGTGAGCTTGAATGCCATTTTACATGACATTTATTGCCATATACTGAAAGCAGCAGCAGATAGTTCACCTCAGATCAGGGAAATAAAATAAACCGTTTGAAACTGAACTTTAGGACTAAACACGTGATTCAGCATCTACATTTAATAATGTTAAAGAGGGTTAATATGTATTAAATCGATTATAAATCTTACCATTTCATGAGAGTGCATATTTTCTGCTTCTGAATGGCTGTATTTAAATTTCTGTCGTGTTTCGTCTGGTGCAAACAGCCAAATTGCTCATCACTGCGTATTCTGTCACGAAGCGTGTGGTTACAGTGTAACCTGCTCACCTAATGTTTACGCTCATAATATTTATATCATTTGCTAATTAATAACCTCACGTGGAACTGAATATGTCTCATTTCAGAGTCTGCTACTGTCCACCAGTGATCGCATTTCGGTCACAGACGCATGCTTTGAGAGCCTTCCTTTTTGACTGAATGAATGAAATACGCTGTTTTCCAGCAAGGCAACCCCGGGGTGCTTAAATATAATTGGCTACATTGGCATTGGGCAGGTTAAAAGAACCAAAACAAAGACAGCGTTCCGGCATGAAAAACACATTTTCAAAGCAGAATATCTGACTTCAGCAAACAAGAATGTTCACTCAGCATGTTTCTGAAATATCAGCAAACATATTATGGTATTTTTATGCATTCATTCATTCATTCATTCCTTTTCTTTTCGGCTTAGTCCCTTTATTAATCTGGGGTTGCCACAGCGGAATGAACCGCCAACTTATCCAGCATATGTTTTACGCAGCATTTGCCCTTCCAGCTGCAACCCATCTGTGGGAAACACACTCATTCACACTTATACACTATGGACAATTTAGCCTACCCAATTCACCTATACCACATGTCTTTGGACTTGTGGAGGAAACCGGAGCACCCGGAGGAAACCGACGCAACCACGGGGAGAACATGCAAACTCCATACAGAAATGCCAACTGACCCAGCCGAAGCTCGAACCAGCAACCTTCTTGCTGTGAGGCGAACGTGCTACCCACTACGCCACCGTGGTGGCTTTTATTCATTAGAAGAGTCAAAAACTTACAGACAGCACCTTTAACCTAATTAACCTAGTTAAGCCTTTAAATGTCACTTAAAGTTTAATACTGGTATCCTGAATAATATCTAGCCTAATATTTACTGTCATCAAGGCAAAGATAAAAATAAAATAAAAGAAATCAGTGATTAGAAATGAGTTATTAAAACTATTATGTTTAGAAAAAAAATCTTTTCTCAGTTAAACAGCAATTGGGGAAAAAATATACAGGATGGCTAATAATTCAGACTTCAACTGCATTTTTATATATATATAAGACATAAGACAACACCACTGACACCAAAAGACACTCTTTTTGTGTGTTTGAGTAAAATGTAATTTTGCCTTTTTCTGAACATAATATCAATGTCAAGGTCTGAACAGAAGAGGTCATATTTGGTGGAATATCCCACTAACCCCACTAATAACACTAAATGACAATACATATCTTTTTTTTAAATTTGAAATAATGTATCAGACTATCAGAGAATAAAATAAATATGAACATTTTACCCAAACACATAAATAAATCTCAAACATCAATTATCAATGCACATCAACTATAACAACGGTTCCCAACAGGGGGGTCCCGGCCCACAAGGAGGCCTCAGCGAGCTCTGTGGGGGGTCTCGTCATATTTTTACATTATTTTTAGCAGTGGACAATTAGGAGAACGATCATGTTGCCTTAGTTCATTTTATCTCCTGACTGACCAAAAAATGGACAAATTCGTAATTGTCCTCCACAAAAATAACAGAGTCTCACTGATTCACCTTCAGCAGCTAATAGTAATGACCCAAGCATACTGGACCAGGTGAGGAAGCTCCAGATATTTTGGGTCCCAGCGCTAGCAGTACTGGAAACAGGAAATGCAGGAAATACCAAGATAGTGACCTGAACTATGGTTTATTCCAGTTTCTCGAAGCAAAGAGTCAATGACCCAGCCACAGGGCATTACCTGCACCAAAGCTCTTGCTAACGAATGCATGAGGCCGTCCAAATTAATAAGACATTTGCAGACGACTCATCCAATAGTATCTGGATGCAGCCTTTATGATGCACAGTGCAATGTCAGACACAATGCACTCAATAGAGCTAGTGACGTCACTGTGAGCAGTAAGGTTAGGGTTAGGTGAGCCCATTAAAAAGCATTGGATGCAGCTTATCCCCACTGACTCATCCCCAATACCGCAAGATGTACCCAACACAAATGGCCTACTGATGTTTTGCTTTTATATTTTACATTAGGCTATTATTTGTGCATATCTAGATGTAGTAATGAACATAGCGTTTGTTTGAACACAACCTTTTCTTGTCATACCTACTGCAAACTCATATGAGCGATAATATCATTAAATGTGGAGGGGGGCCTTACAATATTGTCCAGTGGAAAAAAAGGAGGGTCTCAGGCCAAAAAAAAAAAGGTTGGGAACCACTGAACTATACCACAAAAGAGGATTCACAAGGACAATCCCACAGGCTGTGTTCAGAATGTAAAACACTGTGTCCATTTAAAAAAGTAGTGTGTCGCTTATGTCTGAACTCATGTTGCCGCAATAATCTCAATCTAAATGATTAGTTTGCATTTTAATTCAAATTTTGTGTACAATCTTTTAAAATTTGTATGATTTTATATATTAGCTGGTGATAGAGGAGATTGTGTCCATATCCTCTGTTCTCCACAGTGTTTCTGTCAGCAGGATTATGATATGGTGCTGTTCTGAAATCAGCCGGTGATGTGGACGGCACATGCAGGACATGCCAAAAACCTCCTCAACTCACCTGTCCTGAACTTGCTGTAGGGCCCATTTTCATTAACCTGTCGACTGCCGGACCAGAACGGCAGACCTCGCTCACGCCACCTGCAGGACACACACACACACATACAAGCTCAATTCATCATGAGGACATCAATTATTTTTTGGTCACACTTTATTTTGATGGACCTTTTGTTGAATTGAAGTTACATCACAACTAATTCTCATTAGATTATAAGTAGACTGTTAGGTTGGGGTTAGGGTTAGTGTAAGTTGACATGTAGTTGCAAAGAGTCTTACAATCAGTTAAATGTTTGGTTAGCAGCAGTATCAACAGATATTAAGCAGACAGTCTACTAATACTCAAATGTGATATCAAAATAAAGTGTTACCTATTTTTGTTACAGAAAATTGCAGTGTTTAATATCTGTGACTGAACTATGCACTATTCATGTCATCATACAGAGCACACCATAAACGAGTTCACCCCTCACAGATCTCTCTTTTATATTCATATTTTATACATGGGGTGGCGCAGTGGGTCAGTTGGCATTTCTGTGTGGAGTTTGCATGTTCTCCTCGTGTTGGTGTGGGTTTTGACCCCTGAAAAATAAAGGGACTAAGCCAGGGGTGTCCAAAGTCGGTCCTGGAGGGGCGATGTCCTGGAGAGTTTAGCTTCAACTTATTTCAACACACATGCCAGGAAGTTTCTAGTATATCTAGTAAGAGCTTGATTAGCTGGTTCAGGTGTGTTTGATTAGGGTTGGAGCTAAACTCTCCAGGACACCGGCCCTCCAGGACCGAGTTTGGACACCCCTGGACTAAGCCAAAGGAACATGAATGAATGAATACATGATGCTTTACATGAATATAATTGCGCATATACATTAGATTAGACAGTACTAAAGAACAAACTGGGACTAATCGAACTAAAGACTGAAGATGACAGTGCAGAAATTACACGCAAATTAACATGTTGGGGGAAAATATTAATATAACAGGAAATAAACATAATCAGGAAATAAATAAATAGAAAAATTAAGATGAAACACTGTAGTTTGCTGAGGTTTTTTTTTTGCAGTAACTTGTTTGACTTTAATGCATTTTCTTTCTAGTCTTAAAGATGTTCAGTGACCACACGACTGTGTTTAAATCTCGTATAAAAGTGATATTTGCATGATTATGCTCAGTTTTAAAGCTGAACTCACCAGTGGAAAATGAAAACAGCGGTGATGAAGAAAGCAGAGACGATATTGGTGAGGATCCACATCAGATTGTACTGATCTGGAGTCTGTGTGAGGGAAACAGACATTTACTGACCATTTTTACTGACATTTAGAAAACAATGCAAAAGTTCTGTGCTGTTGGTTAATGTATGCACTAACATGAACTAAGAGTGAACAACACTTGTGCAGCATTTACTAATCATGACTGAACATTAACTAATGCATTATTAAAATAAGTTCATGTTTGTTAACTTTACTTAATGCACTGTGAGTTAAACAATTACTGACAATCAATTTATTTCATTATATAACATTAAGAAAGATGAATAAATACTGCAGTACAGTGGTCCCTCGCTATAATGCGGTTCACCTTTTGTGGCTTCGCAGTTTCGTCTATTTTTTTTAGTGCAATTTGACATGCTTTTTAATTTTTTTTTTTTTACAGCGCATTGTGTTCTGCGTCCTGATTGGCTGTAGATCATTGTCCACACTCACACAGTGTCCTGCAAAGTTTAGTTCCAACCCCAATCAGACACACTTGGGCTAGCTAATCAAGCTCTTACTAGGCTTTCTAGAAACATCCTTGCAGGTGTGTTGAGGCAAATTGGAGCTAAAAATCTGCAGGACACCGGCCCTCCGGGACCGAATTTGGACATCGCTGTCTATACCAATTCATTATTTTAAATTGTTAGCCAAAAGTGCAATGGAAACATGTATAGTTCAGTATCTTCTGTGATCTGTACAGCTACAGCTATGTGGACTCACCATGAGAAACACGGGCCGCTGCAGTTTCTTCAGGACGTGCAGGGCGTTTGTGGTGACCGAATGAACGCCAGCACACCACGCTAATGAATATAACCACGGCTGACTGATCACATACAGGTTAGTGCTGATGTTCACTGACGCGTACTTTCTGAAAGCAGAAGACATGAAGTTTATGATCATTAGGAAGATTCAGACTTTAAAGAAACACTCCACTCCTTTATTTTGGAAATCACATGACTTTTTTATGCGCATAGTGGAATTCATTCATTCATTTTCTTTTCGGCTTAGTCCCTTTATTAATCCGGGGTCGCCACAGCGGAATGAACCGCCAACTTATCCGGCATTTGTTTTACGCAGCGGATGCCCTTCCAGCCACAACCCATCTCTGGGAAACACATCCATACATTCCCATTCACACACATACACTATGGACAATTTAGCTTACCCAATTCACCTGTACCGCATGTCTTTGGACTGTGGGGGAAACCGGAGCACCCGGAGGAAACCCACGCAACCACGGGGAGAACATGCAAACTCCACACAGAAATGCCAACTGGCCCAACCGGGACCTGCCCCAACCGGGGATCGAACCAGCGACCTTCTTGCTGTGAGGCGAACGTGCTACTCACGCGCCACCGTGGCGCCCGGCACATAGTGGAATTTATTTGCTAAAAGTGTTTCCATCCTAGTTTATGCACATTTTTGGGTGGCACGGTGGCTCAGTGGTTAGCACTGTCGCCTGACAGCAAGAGGGTCGCTGGTTCAAGTCCCGGCTATGTCAGTTGGAATTTCTGAGTGGAGTTTGCATGTTCTCCCCGTGTTGGCGTGGGTTTCCTCCGGGTGCTCCAGTTCCCCCTACAGTCCAAACACATGCGCTATAGGTGAATTGAATAAGCTAAATTGGCCGTAATGTATGATTGTGTGTGAGAATGTGAGTGTATGGGTGTTTCCTCAGTACTGGGTTGCAGCTGGAAGAACATCCGCTGTGAAAAACATATGCTGGATAAGTTGGCGGTTCAGTCCGCTGTGGTGACCCCTGATGAATAAAGGTACCAAGCCAAAGGAAAATGAATGAACGAATCTTGGGATTTATTAATGCGATAATCTAAAATGTGCATAATAATAGGTGGATGGAAACATGCAGTAGCTCGTGACATACCGTATCTGCTCCTGGGACATGTAGCTGTAATGCAGGTTGAGCCTGACGATGTGCTCCTCCTGCAGCTCCTCTATGGAGGCGTGATCTCCAGACGTCTGCTGCAGCTCCGGGTCCAGCTCCTGCACCACACTCCTCTGATCATCCGGCAGCCACAACACCTGACACAAAGCACACCACAAATCAGACACTTTTACAAATATGCAGTATATGATATTGTTGAGTATTGTGATAATGATTTTTCTTATAACATTTCACTAGAGAAATGCTATTTATATTATTATTATTATTATTATAAGCTATGATTTTAAATATGTTTTGTAATGAAATTATCATTCATTCATTTTCTTTTTGGCTTAGTCCCTTTTTTCAATCAAAGGTCGCCACAGCGGATTGAACCGCCAACTTATCCAGCAACTGTGTGAGTTTGAGTTTCTACTCATGAATATGCAAATTACTCTCAGTAAACTTTTTCTGACTGAATCTTTGGCTTTTCTTCATCTGACAGACTGGTCATTTTTGGGTTAAAACTGTTGGTCCCCAACAACATCACTAAATAAACAAAGCTGCAGATTTCAATGCACTTCAGGGGACCTTTAAAAATGACAATGCAAAATGCCACATGACATGACATTATGGTGCCATTGTAATAACTGGTGATGCACCTGGCTGGAGTTGATGAAGGACTCATTGTGTATGACCTCCAGGGTGCGAGTGATCCACGTGTCCCGGTACGGGTGACCTCGAGGCGGACGTCTGAGGTCAAAGATCACCAGTCGCTGGTGCTGAGCGGCCAGATTCAGGAACTCTTTCAGGGTCGGCACCGACTGGTTCTGGACCTCGCTCTTCTCATTTACATTCAGAGACGAGGCCGTTCTGAAAGGATCCCTCTGAAGGAAGAAAAAGAGAGAGAGGATTTGATTGGGTGAGTTTTGCAGGATTTTATAGACCTTTTTCTTTGTTGGTCACCATAGTGGGCCATCAGCCAGAGTAGCGTTTCTCAATTGTCAAGTCAAGTTAAACTTTATTTATAGAGCACAATTTTACATAACCGAGGATGATCCAAAGTGCTTTACAATAAAATAAAATAATAATAATAATAATAATAATAAAGAGAAAAAAATTAAAATAAAATAAATACTGGTATCTAAAAATATAAGAAAAGGAAATATATATGTATACAAGTTTGTTTACAAGCTAATTTCGAGAGGATCACGTGCTTATGATTTACCACGGCTGGCCGCACATTATCTAATCACGATCTCCCAATCATATGATTCCCCTTCTACTATAAATAACCCCAGTTCCAGTCCACAGTAATCTTCGTGTGGAAGAAAACCCTCCTTTCCTCCCCCTTCTCCTCCTTTTCTTAGATCGGGCGGCACGGCGGCTCAGGGGTTAGTACTGTCGCCCCACTGCAAGAACACTGTCAGCCTGGTCCTCGCCAGGCTGGTAGGTGTTTCTGTGCAGAGTTTGTATATTCTCCCCGTTTCCGCGTCGGTTTCCCCCGGGCCCTCCGGTTTCCTCCCACCATCCAAAAGATATACATAATTCATAACAGATTAAACAATTCAGGCTCCGGTCTAACTCCCTTCCTCCTCGGTTGTTTCCCTTAGCTGCTGCAGTGGGGAGTTTGAGAGCTACCTAAGCTCAAGCTCCCCTCTCGCTCTACAAACGGGAGGGAGCCCTGGGCTCGAGGATCCCTTGAGCTCAGGGCTCTCTCCTGGGACAGCATGCCAAACAAGCTTATATCAAATCATCAGCTAAGTGTGAACTCTTGAAAATGCAGATAAGAAAACAACAAGCATGTGTCACTCAAAGGCAAGGGAATAGAAATAAGTCTTTAAATTAGATTTAAAAGCATCCAATGAAGGAGAAGTCCTAATGTTCAGAGGAAGATTGTTCCAGAGCCTTGGGGCCGCAACACAGAAAGATCGATCACCTTTTGATTTGCAGCGAGACGGAGGGACAGACAAAAGAAACTGGTCATGGGAATCTTAATTGGGTGTCAATACTGTTTTCACAGAGTGTTTTTGTGATGCAAAACTTTAATTTTGAAACAAATATGTGTGTTAAAGCTGTTATACTCCTGTCAGATGCGGTTCAACTGCGAGAGAAAAACACTCTCCTAATTCAGTGTCTGCCATCAGATTAGATGCTGAAATATAGCATCAGTGTTGCCGACATGTCAGCTGTTATACTGTACTACGCGGCTCTACCACACACACACACACGCACGCACGCACGCATGCACGCACGCACAATACCTTACTGCATTATAAAGAGCAAACTATATTACTGGCATGGAACTAGCAGGTATGTAAGCCATGCAATTTCCAAAAATGACCAATGAAAGTCTGTTACTGATACTCTGCTGGCTGATTTGCATGTTGATTCTTATCAGGAGCTGTTCATGTTTCATTTACTTAGTCTGTATTGTGTAGTATTTACTACGGTATGTGTTCTTCTGTCATTTCAAAATGGCACTTTATTTTCACTTTGTGCCACTTATTTAATCAGTGTGTCAGTGGGACAGTACAGGCTACGTGTGTGTATCAAACCCAATTCGTTTGGGTTGTTTATATATTTGAAACAAAGAGAAAATGTTAACTTTAGTGATGACGAGGCTTCATTTAAACGCACAAGGTGGCGTCTGACAACAAGGGGAAAATGCCTCGCAGCAGTTGTTTTCCATCCCATTAGATCGCGTTTATTAAATAATCAGTCCAGGAGGTGGCGCTGATGGACAGCAGGATTAGTTCAAAAACGTTAAAAGCAAGTAAAATAGATTAAAACTATTGTTTCAAACCTGTCTAAATGTGACTCTTTATACACATCCGGAAGCATCTCGCTTACACATACACGCAAAGCATAATGGGTAATTTTGCGTTCTAAGAAAAAAGGTCTTAGTAATAGTTTAAGATTGAGATCAGCGCTAATGTTTTAAACATACCTGTCAACATTGGGATGTGAAAATAAGGGATCATCACCCCAAGACCCCGCCGTTTTTATATTTATTTCAGAGTGTTTCGTGCCTAAATAAACCGAAAGCACAGACAGATTCCAACAGATTTAAGAGCAAGGGCGGCCCCTGGTGGTTCGGCGGTATGGGTTGCGAATAGGGAGGATTGGCTCTTTATTATTATTGACTCCCGTCGGAGAACGACTAAAAATACGGGAGAAATACGGGAAAATACATTTACGGGATGATAACGGGATAGAACTGCAAAATACGGGAGAATCCCGGGAAAAACGGGAGGGTTGACAGGTATGGTTTTAAATAAGAAAACAGTTATTTAAAATTGTAATAATATTTAATAACTTTATAACAGGTGACAGTTTTTATTGTATTTTTGATCAGCCTTGGTGAGCAAAATTGCTTTTTTTTTTTTAAATGTAGTTTCAAATTAAATTTATTCCTGTGATTCAAAGCTGAATTTTCTCCAAAGCTCATTAATATTCATGACCATTCCAAATATGGTCAATATGGAGCTTTTGATCTTAAGGATATTTAATGGGTAATAAATGAGCATATAAAACCATTTTTGGAGATTTTTTGAATCTACATCAGAATCATATAGATATCAGAGAACATTCATTCATTCATTTTCCTTCGACTTAGCCCCTTATTCATCAGGGGTTGCCACAGCAGAATGAACCGACAACTATTGCGACGTTTTGTTTTTTTTTGCAGCGGATGCCATTCCGGCTGCAACCCAGTACTGGGAAATATCCATACACTCTCATTCATACACACACACTACGGACAATTTAGTTAATTCAATTCACCTACAGCGCATGTGTTTGGACTGTGGGGGAAACCCATACCAACATGGGGAGAACAAATAAACTCCACACAGAAATGCCAACTGGCCCAGCCAGGACTCAATCCAGCGACCTTCTTGCTGTGAGGCAACAGTGCTAACCACTGTACCACCCCTATCAGAGAACAATTTAACTTATTGCAATACGAATACAATATGAATGCGAAAATATGGACTATGTAAGCAGGTGGTCTGATATTTTTTTTTATGCTTAATGTTCTATGTGCTGTATTATTATGTCCTATGTTTACGTGTTAAACACCTGATGATGATAACACTGTGAATTCATTTCCCCATGGTTATTAATAAATTCACCTTATCTTATTATATCATATAATCTTTAATATTGCGAATAAATGAGGGATGTTAAAGTGCATGAGGCTGAGCGTGAGCAGCGGTCTGTGTTTTAGGGTTGATCCTCCTGCAGAGCCTCATTCCAGGCTCAATCCTTTAATCCCAATTGATTCCTCATGGATTTAGGAAGGATTCTGAGGTTAATTAAGAGGCCAGGAACCCAAACATACATGGGTGTGTACTGCATAATAATTTTTAGAATTATCCAGACAGAATAATAAGAAATGGCTAGAAATGTAATACAATGATTAAAATAAATATATTAATTACTAATTATTATTATTAAATTTTAAAAAATAAGAAATATGTAATTATATAATTAGAAAATCATTAAAAGAACCCTTTTGTTGCAATTATATAGAGTTAAAGACAAAATTATTAGCAGTCCTGTGAAACTTCCCAATATTCTGTAATACTGTATATTTTTATATATCATTCCATAAACATCTACATGACTTACACGTATATCTATATTTGCATAGAAACTATACATGTATAGCTTTTAAGAGCATGTATTTTACCCCTTTTAAAAGATGTAAGATAAGCCTTTGGTGTCCCCAAAATGTGTCTGTAAAGTTTCTGCTCAAATACCCATCAGATTATTTATTTATTATAGCCTCCAGAATCATATTGGTGTCTGAGTATAGTGTAGCTGTTTTTGTAACCTGTGGCTTTAAATGCAAATGAGCTGCTTCTCCACACCCACCGTTCCCACATGCATGTCTGCTTCTCATCATGTGTTATGTCAGATAAACAGCAGTCAGTGATAGAAACACCGATGAAGCTAAAATACAAATGTTAGTCAAAAATACCAAGTACGTTTATTTGATGTATTTGTAGTGGAGTTTATTCAAGCCTTTCTGAAATGATGAGTCACGCACAAATGCCGTTTGTAGTACACACACATATTAGTGTTTACTGACACCATGTGGCCGTGGTGATTATAGCAGTTAAGAGTTAGTGAGTCTTTATTACAGACATGCTCTGTTTTAAAAACGTTTTAAACCTATAAAACTTACAAATATCACAGTGAGTTGAACAGATATTCATTGCAGTTTCATTGCAAAAAAATGTTCTGTAGACATGTGTGTACATGTTATTATAGACACATGGTGGCTGTCAATCAATTCGGTGGGCAGGGAAAACCGCACTCCTACATCACGTTGCGGTCGGCCTCAAAATCACTGGGATTTTTAGGACATTTCTAAAAAAAAAAAGAGACTTGTTGTGTTTCTCTCGCTGCAGTATGACAGTGGACACACTATAGTTCACACAGTTCTGTCCAAACAGCTTACAAAATATGATTTTCATCATAGGTGTGCTTTAAATTAATTTTAGGTACATTTCAATATGTAATATTAATTTAACTACCTTGTATTACTTGTGTATCAGCTGTGACTGCTGAAGGTTTACGCTCGTTTTACGCACACAAGCAATGTCCAGTCTTGCTTCTTGTTCGAATTTGAATTCTCTTTATTTAACCTACTGAAATACATTCTTACAATTAAAATGGTGAATAAATACCTTAGTGTCCTTAAGAGAGTGTGAGTGTGGGTGTGGTAAAAACTGTATGTGTTCCCTTCCTTCAGCCATCTCCCACATGCAAGAAACACCGATTTAAAAAAGTGGTGACAGCCCAAATTACCTTCACCTCAACACATAGGCTCCTACAACTTGTAATAATATTGTATGAATGTATTAACTAATATTATTTGATATTTTAAATGAATTTATATTCTATTTATAATTTATATGAATGTATAAAAAACAGCCACTGTATTCTGTATAAACTAGCAGTCGTATAAACAGCCGTCAGTATTTGCATCTGACTACTGACTGATGAGCAGAACAACAGGACGCTCACCCGGAGAAACCAGGATCCAGCGCTGAGCATCTCCAGCTCTGCCCAGGTGAACATGGCCGCCGGAGAGTCCGTCCGGTTGGGAAAGACTTCATGCACGTTGGTCGTCCTCCTCAAAGTGCTGTCGTGCATCAGGAACGGGACGCCATCATAACTGCACACAGCAATATTACATTGCATTACATTTAAAATATTGAGTTCATGTTTCAGCAAACTCAAATGGGATTCTGCATGCAAAGAAATTAATTTCAGTTTGTTTAGGGGATTTTTAACAGCATCATATTCTGCCGAAGCATAATGCTTGAGGATTTGAAAATTAAAAACAAAAAATCATGACATTAATGTTAGTATTTTAAAGTAGAACTGTAATTTACAAATGTAATACATGCAGATTTATAAATATTTCATTAAAATAACAATTAAAAAAATATATATAATATATATATAATATTTGTTCTTTCTTTCTTTTTCTCATTCTTTCTCTCTAAGTCTTTTCATCTAATATTTATATCGTATACCAGCATAATTTCATTTGAACCAAAAATCTGTTTTCACCTCATCTAGTCCTCCATGAAAAAGCACAAAAACAATTCATCTGGTCGAATTAACAACCTAATTCCACATGATAAGACAGTCAAGCACATGAAATAACTCTTGTTATCCAGATTAACCCGTTCTCAATCCATAGCTGACACTGATCTGCAGTTGTCAGTGGGGTCAAAGGCTCTTATATCACCAATAATCCATAACACACTCGTTGACTTTTGTTCTGCTGCTTCTCCATCACTCAGTATGTTTAAATGGACACCAATACTCCAATATGAAAGAGATAGTTCATCCAAACATTTTAATCCTGTTTCCCAGCTAACAACTTCACATTATTATAAAAACGTTCCCGTAATGTTATAAAAACGGTTTGTTTAAATGTTTTTAGAATGTTCAAAACATTATCAAAACTTGTTGGTTATTAGAACGTTATTAAAACATTTTTAGAACATTCCATTGTGTTATTAATCATTAATTCATTCATTTTCTTCTCGGCTTAGTCCCTTTTTTTAATCAGGGGTCACCACTGTGGAATGAAACGGCAAATTCAGCCGCAACCCATCACTGGGAAACACCCATACACTCTTGCATTCACACACATACACTATGGACAATTTAGTTTATTCAATTCCCCTATAGCGCATGTCTTTGAACTTGTGAGGGAAACTTGAGCACCCAGAGGAAACCCACACCAACACGAGGAGAACATGCAAACTCTGTGTTGGAGTTTCTGAGGTGATCACGCTACTCACTTTGCCACCGTGACGTCCTTCTGTTATTGCATTAATGTTTAAATAGTGTTATTTAAAACATTTTTTAAAATATTCCAACAAAAATAAAATGAAATAAAATGTTCATCCTAACGTTTTTAAAACATTACATTCATAACTTGATGGTATTGTTTTTAATGCTAACGTTTTTAAAACATTTCCCAACAACGCAATGATAAAATATTGTTGCTAATGTTTTTAGAACGTTATTAATTTAAAATAACTTTAAGGAAGTTTCCCAGAGAT
Organism: Danio albolineatus; assembly: GCA_903798035.1. Lineage (NCBI taxonomy): Eukaryota > Metazoa > Chordata > Actinopteri > Cypriniformes > Danionidae > Danio > Danio albolineatus. The sequence goes on from CAIGQQ010032394.1 coordinate 3,790,215, forward strand.
GCGTTGCAGCCTATGCTGGATAAGTTGGCGGTTCATTCCGCTGTCGCGACCCTAGATTAATAAAGGGACTAAGCCGAAAAGAAAATGAATGAATGAACTTTAAGGAAACGTTCTACAAACATTATGCAAGTACATTTTTGATAACTTTGAAAGAACATTTAGAGAACGTTAGCCAAAGCAACGAGAACATTCCCTGGGTTTTTACTTTCGATTTACTTGTTTCAAAGCTGTTTGACTTTCTTTTTTCTGTTAAACACAAAAGAAGATAATTTGAAGAAAGCTGGAAACCTGTAACCATTGACTTGCATTTGTTTTCTTACTATGGAAGTCAATGGTTACCAGTTTTCAGCTTTCTTAAAAATATAATATTTTGTGTTCAGCAGAAGAAAGAAAGTCATAAAGGTGTGGAACCACTTGAGCAGAGATGCCCAAACTAGGGCCCGTGGGCCAAAGCTGGCACACAGAAACCTTTGATTTGGCCCTCCATCCCATCTGAGAATAGAGGGAGAAAGATGGTAAATTTTTGGGGGGACTGCCTTTAACCGAGATTGTCATATCTAATTTAACATAACTTTTGTTTTTTAACTGGTGAGCTACAAAAAAGCAAACTGAAATTAAATGTTTCAATTAAAAACTGTGGCCATCGCAGAAGACATCAGCAAGCGAATCAAAGCAAAGTGTTTTTTTAGTGTCATCAATGGGATTGTTCATGTGTTTTTTAACGTAAGACATTCACTCATTCTAAAATCTACAAAAATGTATAACTATTAATACAATTGAAGTATTTTCAAGAGTTCACAGTTAGCTGATGATTGATAATAAAGCTTGTTTGGCCTGCTGTCCCGGGAGAGAGCCCTGAGCTTTTGAGATCCTCGAGCCCTGGGCTCCCTCCCGTTTGCAGGGCGAGAGGAGAGTTTGAGCTCAGGTAGATCTCAATGAACTCCCCCTCGGCTTATTTCCAGCTAGTGACGGAACTGAGGTGAGGTGTACTCGCTAAGAGCTTGACTGTGGTATCGATTTGTGTGTTCAATTTACTTAGGGTGCGTGTTATTTGGACTGTGGGAGGAAACCGGAAAACCCGGGGAAAACCCACGCAAGCACGGGGAGAACAAGCGAAACTCCGCACAGAAATGTCATCTGGTTTAGTAGGGACTTAAACCAGAGGCATTTTTGCTGTGAGGCAACAGTGCTAATCACTGGTTCGCTGTGTCGCACATCTGAAAAGGAGGGAAAGTAGGGGTGGGAGACGAAAGTGTTGAGATAAGAAAACTTTGATTATTTATAGAGAAATGAGGAATCATCTGATTGGATAATCGATCATGAGCTGACACTGAAACAGCTGAGAACAATCATAAGCACGTGATCCTCTCGAAATGTGTTTATAAATAAACTTCACGTAAATACTAAATTAAAGTATTAATTAAATTATATAATGAATTATAACAATAAATTAGGAAATTACATGGACAACTTTACAGTTTGGTATATTTATCTCCGGCTCACCACCCTCAATCATGTTTAGCTTTTGGCCCTTTATAAGTAGTAGTTTGGGCACCCCTGCACTTGAGGGAGAGTAAATAGTGAGAACATTTTCATTTTTGAGTGAACTGTCCCTTTAATATGATTAAGACAATACTCTAACTAAGAGTCTACAATGTAAACAGAGATTTTTTACTACACCTTAATCTGAATAAAGTCATAATCGTAGTAAACACAAATCAAATTAAGACATGGGGAGTATTCATAATTTAACTGCAGTATTGAAGAGCAGTACAGGCATGTAAACACCTTAATCAAACCAATACTGTCACAATTAATGTTAATTGGGGTCATTCTTTGGCAAGTATTGGTACTTTTTACTTGAGTATTATTTTTTAGCGCTGCTAATATTATGCCTGATTTTCAACCCGATGCTAAAGATGATGCTTCAGATACAGCAGTGTTTTTCTGAGCACAAAATAAACACACGACTGGCAATGTAAAGTCACTGAAGCTGCGTGATTCAGACTGTAAACAGACCACACGTTCCCTCGGCCTCATCCACACTTCCTAGGGGGCCTCTGCGGTAAAGATGAGTGCTAACAGGATTAGTGCTCCGCTAATCAGCTTAACCTGAAGCAGTGACTCATCCAGGAGCAGTTATTTATAGTGCTGTTGGCGAAAACAGGCCTTTGTCCAAAAGAAATTACCTCATGAATGAGCGTCTCATTGATGCTGTGCTGCTGATGTGTTTAAAGGGACACTCTACTTTTTTCACTTCATTTAACAGCTCCACTAAATTAAACAGTTGAGTTTAACATTTTTGAGTCCATTCAGCCAATCCCTGGGTCTGGAAGGAGCACTTTTAGCTTAGCTTAGCATAGATTGAATTGGATTAGACCATTAGCATCTCAAAAACTCAAAAATGACCAACAAGTTTTGATAATTTTCCAATTTAATACTTGACTCTTCTGTAGTTACATTGTGTAGCCTACTTAGAATGAAAGAAAATGAATAGGAGCCAACTAAATACGTTTTGCACATTGCTAGCAAGTTTCTAGTATGATTAACCAAACCTACTAAACACATTTAGCATGTTTCTGATATAATGTAACATTACTAGCATAATGCAGCCTACTTCTGATCACTTTTTAACATAGAAAGTATTTGATTAGCCACACTGCTAGCATGTTTAGCTTAAAGCTAGAATGTCTGTAGCATGATGTACAACACTGCTACTTTGTTTTCCTTTAAACTAGAATGTCTGAAGTAGGATTTACCACACTGCTAGCATGCTTACCCCAAAGCTAGAATGCCTGTAGTAAGATTTACCCTACTGCTAACATGTTTACGTTACAGCTAGTATGTCTGTAGTATGATTTACAACACTGCTAGCATATTTAACTCAAAGCTAAAATGGCTGTACTATGATTTACCACACTGCTAAAATTTACCTTAAAGCTAGGATGTCTGTGGTATGATTTACCTCGCTGCTAACATGTTTACCTTACAGCTAGTATGTCAGGATTTACCACACTGCTAACATACCTCAAAGTTAGGATGTCTGTGGTATGATTTACCACACTGCTAACATGTTTACCTCACAGCTAGTATGTCTGTAATATGATTTACCACACTACTAACATATTTACCTCAAAGCTACGATGTCTGTAGTATGATTTACCACACTGCTAACATATTTACTTCAAAGCTAGGATGTCTGTAGTATGATTTACCACACAGCTAACATGTTTACCTCAAAGCTAGGATGTCTGTATTATTATTATTATTATTATTATTATTATCATCATCATAAGCTGTTTTATAGTTTCAGTTTTAGGCATAATCATTAGCAACATCTTGGAAGCATCTACAAGTAACTGCATTGCATTGTGGGTTAGTATTTTTTGTGACGATTGCTTGAAGTAGAAGTAGAAGTAGAAATGGGCCAAAATTAGGTCTCTTATAAGTCATAAGAGAAGCATGTTCAGCATGTTTTATTCAGCTACCGTAAGCAGAAGTGTTTTCAGCAGCTCACCTGATGGCCACGTCCGTCTCCAGTCCTTCTCCTCCAGCTTCTACAGCTTTCTCAAAGGACATCTGAGTGTTTTCTGGGGCAAGCTGTTTGAAAACAAATGAAAATGTCAACCAGTTTGACTCTTAACCCCTGCAAACATGCTGAAATGTTAAATGTCAGACGTACGATTCAAAAAACATTTACAGCTGAAGACAAACGTATTAGCCCTCCTGTGAAATTAGTTTGTTGCTAAACAGAGAGAAGACAATATTAAGCGTCATAGCTTTAAAATAACTAATTTCTAATAACTAATACTGTATATTTTGTCTTTGCCATGATGACGGTAATATATTTGACTATTTATTTAGCAAATACTAGTATTCAGCTTAAAGACTTAACTAGGTTAAGTCATTGGACAGCAGTGGTTTGTACTGTAGCCAATCTAAAAAATATATATTAGTAGTTTTTAAAGTGGTTTAAAGTGGCACAGTGGTTATTAATTTAGAATAATTATATAATAATAATATTAATAATAATAATAATTATTATTATTATTATTATTATTTATAATTATTATTTTTTTGTAATATTAATTTTTAAAAACTAATATGTATATGTATTTATTTATTTATTTATTTATTTATTTGGGTAGGTTTGAGGGGGCCGTGCCCCTGTAGAGCTTTATGTCTAGCAACGCCCCTGTCCCTTTATTAATCCGGGCACAATTAAACACAGCACAATGAACCGCCAACTCCAGCATATGTTCTACTCAGCGGATGCCCTTCCAGCTGCAACCCATCACTGGGAAACATCCATACACATTCATTCACACACATACACTACTAACAATTTAGCCTACCCAATTGACTAATAGCGCATGTCTTTGGACTTGTGGGGGAAATCGGAGCACCCGGAGGAAACCCACGCAAACACTGGAGTATTAGTCATTTTTGGGAAATATTTGAAAAATAAAAACACTGTTGTGCTTTACTGTGGTAAAAATTTAAGTATTTATTATTTATTAGTATTTATTAGTCTATCATTTACATTAGATATTTGAAAAAAGAATAAACCATTTACTTAAGGGCTAATAACTCTGTCTTCAACATGCTGAGAATCAAGCTTACTGTATGTCCAGTTTAGCTTTGAAATTGCAGTCAGACATTGATTTTAATGGCCCGCTGACCCGTCAAGCCCACACAAATCCACATGTGCTCTTTCAATATTACAAATATCAGAGGGTAAAAATACCGCACCATGGGCGCTCCTCTGTGCCCTATAAGGGTTGGCGCCGGCCCCAGCGTGCCCTCTTCTTTGATACAAGGCGAATACATGCCCAGCGGCACCAGATAGAGAGCGAAGAGAACCGCCAAATACAGGCTCAGGATCAGCACCTGCCTCACTGAAACACACACAACACACACACAGACTTAAAAAATCAGCCAATCACACAGTAGGACAGATCTGATCAATACAAAAATACATGACACCTTCAAAAAATACATGGCACTTTCAGAATAGTGTTTATAGGGCATGAGAGGACCATACACAAGTAAACGTACTTAGGTTATTTGTATAGTTTAGGTATTTGTAGTATCCTTGAAGTCACAATCATTAGCCCTCCTGAATTATTAGCCCCCCTGTGCTAAAGCACCGTCATAATTGACAATTAGTTTAAAGAGCCTCTATTATGGGTTTTTGAAAATGATCTTCATGCAGTGTGTAACACAGCTCTAAGTGAAGTGAAATGTCCAGCTGAGGCTTAAATCTGAAAGTGCACAGTGTTTAAAACTATTGATTCATCTATAAAAGAGTCGACTCATAGTTCCTCAAACGAATCTCCGTGCTTACGAGTCTTTAGCCGTTTCCGCATGATGTGAACACGAAACAAAAGCCCCGTCCATTTGTGCGCGCACAGCCCCGAGAGATTCGAAACCCCCAACCCCGCCCACAAACAACAGCTGCAAGCAAAGGTTGCCAGATTGGGCGGTTTTGAATTTCATTGTGCAGGTAAAAACCTTTTGGAGAGGGTTTGGACTGGAATCAGTCAGCTACATCTGGCAACACAGAGAAGAGCACTGTGCTCAGCTGGATATTACTGGAAGTGTGCAGATGAACCAGACATGAGACTGTGAAGAGTCAGTAGTTGAGGTTTATTTCTGCAGAAATGCCTCAGCATTATAGCCCAGCCTTGTGCTGTGTTCCCTCTGAGGAGCGCTTCTGAAATCTACACGCTTACAACGGAGGATTCGTCGACCGTTTGTTAAAGGAAGGATCAGAAAAATCTGGCCAGTAAGTGTGATTAAGACGGTTGCCTCATTGTTTTCTCTAGCTTGTAAATGATGCATTTAATTGTGTTTTGTAACTTGTAACCGCTTGTAGTGTATCTGGTTAACTTGTGTTCTCATATCGCGTCTAAAAGCACGTTGTAAACAAGACGCGTGCCACTTTGTTTACGAATTAAAATGCGCTTGTGAGCTTGTGTTCCTCTGCTGTTTGTCGTTGCTATGGCTACATCAGCTCTCCTACACACGTGCGGCGGTCATGTTTCATAATGGTTTAGCTTTTGCCGCTGTGTGCACTAATACTGCATGTGTGTCACTGTTTTTACTTCTGGTTAAGAATAGAGTGATATGCTGGGAGACCGGGGGGTTAGTTTCGGGGGTGAGGTGTCTGAAATACGGGCGACTCATGGGAAAAATGAGAGTGTTGGCAGATATGCTCACACACACACTATGACTACTTCAATATTGATAAGCCGTGGTGGTCATTCTCCCGCGTGGAATGATGTCGACCAATCGCAACAGACTGTGTCATCGGTCCAATCAGCGCAGTTTAGCATCGCGCTAAGGAGGGGTTTGGGAACAAATGAATCGCTGAACGATTCATATAGGAGTCGCTGGGATAATAAGGTAAAAATAAATGCATATCAAAAGACAATGAAAGTGTTTTTTGACCATTCATGCATATTAGCCTGCTGTTGGAGACCCCCAAAACCAAAATATGACCCTTTTTAATGTATAATAGGGGCTCTTTAAAATCAAATACACCATCCCAGTCCATACCACCACAATAATCCAGCGTCCTGAACAAACATGTGAATGTCAGAAGCTGAAATGAGAGCATGCTGTGTGTTTATGTGGGATCTACACTGGCACGGCTGACCGCAGGAGCAGAGAGGAGATGTCTTTGTGAACGAGGGATGATTTGGACAAAGGGACGTCTCTGGAGAGGCGAGTGAGTTCAGCCTGTGTCCTGCATCTGTCTTCATTCGTCATGCCAGAGACCCAGATATGACTCAGCTGAACCAGTTATCTTAAGGGGCTAATAATATATACCCTAAAATGGCTTTAAAAAAATTTAAACTGCTTTTATTCTAGCCGAAATAAAACAAATAAGACTTTCACCAGAAGAAAGAATATTATAGGAAATACTGTGAAAAATTCCTTGCTCTTTCGATCATAATTTGGAGGGCGAAAATTTTGGCTTCAATTGTATACCGAAATATGATGTGCTCAGAATCACAATGTGTTTTCATTTGTCTCCTGCACTGAACAGCATCACATACCTCTCTTATTCATGCGGAAAAAGTGTAAGGCGATTGGCCAGGACAGCAGCGTCATTATACAAACTCCGCCCACGTGCAGGAAGGGAGCCGTGACCTGCACAGCACAAATAAAGATGCATTACTGGAACTGAGCTTGAAGTAAAGCTCAGTGTGTGTCACAGACTGGCTGTGTTGAGTAAAATGAGTGACCTGAAAAGACAGGAGCAGCGTCGTCCATTCTTTACTCCACAAGTCAGAGAGCACAGCGGTGGCACTGATAGAGAAGGTGAAAGTCACCAGGATACCAATCTGTGTGACATGTAAGACCTTATATTAAATAACATAAGATAATGTAACATAAGATAATGTAACATAACATAAAGTAACGCAACGCAACGCAACGCAACGCAACGCAACGTAACGTAACATAACATAACATAACATAACATAACGTAACGTAACGTAACATAACATAAGGTAACATAACAACATAACGTAACATAACGTAACAACATAACGTAACAACATAACATAACGTAACAACATAACATAACATAACATAACAACAAAACGTAACATAACAACAGAACGTAACGTTACGTTGCATAACATAACA
>CAIGQQ010032394.1:3807873-3845168 GCA_903798035.1 Danio albolineatus
TATATATATATATTCATTCATTTATTTTATTTTCGGCTTAGTCCCTTTATTAATCCGGGGTCGCCACAACGGAATGAACCGCCAACTTATCCAGCGTTTTGTTTTACGCAGCGGATGCCCTTCCAGCCACAACCCATCTCTGGGAAACACATCCATACATTTTCATTCAGACACATACACTATGGACATATTAGCTAACCCAATTCACCTGTACCGCATGTCTTTGGACTTGTGGGGGAAACCGGAGCACCCGGAGGAAACCCACGCAACCACGGGGAGAACATGCAAACTCCACACAGAAATGCCAACTGACCCAGCCGGGGATCGAACCAGCGACCTTCTTGCTGTGAGGCGAACGTGCTACTCACTACGCCACCGTGTATATATATATATGAGCAATTCCATGCAAATGTCAACCTTGCCACAAAAAAATTAAGTTGTCATCATAAATAGTGAAACAATTTTTTGTGTGTATCCTTGTATTTTACAGTGCTGTAGAAATATTCAAAAATGTCTCGGTCAAAGTTTTCAAACAATTATATTTGATTTACTAAAATCTCACAAGTGGAAATTTCACATGCGTCACATCCATAACAGAAAAGTGTCACATCCATAACGAAGCTTTTTCTTCATAAATGCAAAAATGTAAATTAAAATAAAACTAACCATGTTTGTTCTACAGAGAGCGACTCTTATCCTTGTGATTAGCATTATTTCTTTTGGGTTGTGCAGTTTAATCCACAGAATTCTACAAAGTATGTTGTAGACTGTAAACTCACAGACTTTTTTCGTCACATCCATAACACATGTTTATTTCCCTCATTTAAAGTATAAAAATTGTTTTCAGATTGATATTTTTCTGATCCCATAAATCTGTGTGTATTTGTTTCGGAAAATGTAAACAGATGTTTCAATATAACGTAAACATATACCTTATCTGTGCATTTATGCTTTGAGTTTTTACTGCAAATGTCACATCCATAACGCTGGAATTGCTCATATATATATGATTATATTTAAGTGAATTGAACATAAATCAATTAAGTTTTTGAGGCAAAACATCAGTATCTTGTCTCATAAGTAGAGCCAAACGGAATCTGCGGACATTTTTTGCTATTTCTGCACAGAATTTTGTTAAAAATCTGCGGATTTATCTGGAATGATTTTGGGAGTATCACAACTAAAACCTTATATAAAATAAAAAGTAATACCTTTTTAACTTTTATTTAATGTTTACAATGCAAATCCAATTACATCCACTTTATTTGGTAAACAAAGCAAGTCTCTCGTATAATATATCTACTAAAAGGCATTAAATAGTACTTTACAAACTATATTGTAAATAAATCATATATATATATTTTCATATTAGTCAATAATATTGCCTAAATTTATTTATTTTTTTTAAACTGAATGAATATAAATTTACACACATTTACACCAGTAAATAAACAGAATCAATGAAGGGCTGAACATCTGCAAAAATCTGCAGAATTCTGCAGGTGCAGATCCCGTGTGGGCCTACTCGTTAGTAATGAATCAGTAACAAAAACATGAAAAGGCGACCGTTCTTATGAGTGCTGATTGTAATTTCCTATATTAATTAACCAAATAGATTAAAAATAAAGGCTAAATAAAAGATCACAATGCAAACAAGAGTTTGAAATTTTACATTCAATAATACAATGTCCCGTTTATTTGGAGACACTCACCATCCAGTCGAACACTTTTATTAACATTTTTAATAGTTTAAAGTGAAATATTGTCTGGGTTGGTGTTGTATATTATGGTACAAAAAATATTTTTCTATATATTATTATTTCTGGCGCCACGGTGGCCTAGTGGGTAGCACGTTCGCCTCACAGCAAGAAGGTCGCTGGTTCGAGCCTCGGCTGGGTCATTTGGCGTTTATGTGTGGAGTTTGCATGTTCTCCCCGTGGTTGCGTGGGTTTCCTCCGGGTGCTCCGGTTTCCCCCACAAGTCCAAAGATATGTGGTACAGGTGAATTGGGTAGGCTAAATTGTCCGTAGTGTATGAGTGTGAATGAGTGTGTGTGGATGTTTCCCAGAGATGGGTTGCAGCTGGAAGGGCATCCGCTGCGTAAAAAATATGCTGGATAAGTTGGCGGATTATTCCGCTGTGGTGACCCCGGATTAATAAAGGGACTAAGCCGAAGAGAAAATGAATGAATGAATGAATTATTATTTCTTATACAATATATTAGTTCAAACGACTAAATAAAAGTCAATAAAAGTCACTTTATTAAATTGTAGAGTTGAATTTTCAACATCAAAATTCAACAGAGCAGAGAATGCAATTCACAACTGTAAATAAACAGAAAAAAACTGTAAATCATAAAATTAAATTAGCCTAAATTGAATTAAATTAAAATGAACTGTCTGATAATATATATTTGGGTGTAATTAAAATAAAAGTTAATTAAAAATTAAACATATTTTACTTTTCTCTTATTTCAACTTTTTTTTTTTTTTTTTTTACATTTTATTTAAAACTTAATTGAAGCCACAATTTGGATGTTCAAACCACTAAGCACCAGGGCTGTGCAATTAATCACAATCGCAAAAAAAAAAAAAATAATAATAAAAATTAAAAATCGAGATTTAAGCACATGCAATTTCTAAATGGTGTAAGGCTGCATTTTTATCTATTTATTAATTTTGATTGTTCACGTTCTTGTGTGCATGATTTTAATATGTTAACCAATTAGAGCTGACGCAGCACACCGGGCAATTACAGCTAAGCTGAGCAGGAGAAAGATTTTCACCAATCAGAGGTCACTCCGCGCACGACAATGTTGAGCGGGAGAACCGAATAGGTGGTTTTGATTTACGTTAGTTTTTATTTATTGTTCTGACTGGAATTGAGGTTAGTTCATCTTTATTTGTTCATGTTGTCTGTTTTTAACACAATTTATTACAGTTTTGTTGATCCAGCAGTTAGTACTACTGTGTACAGTATGTGTTTAACTAGAGCTGAGGTTAGTTCATCTTATTTTAGTTTATGTTGTCTGTTTTAAAGACAATTTTACTAAATTTTTATTCATTAAACTTAATACTTTGTTATTTCATTGTGAAATGTTTTGTTCTGCACTTCTTGCGCACTGAATACATTTAGAATGTGTGTATGTAGCGCGTTTAAAAGCAAAAACAGCTGCCAAAATCACAAATAAAATCACAATCCCAATATTCGTTCCAAAAATCCCAATATGATTATTTTGTCCATATTGCACAGCCCTACAAGCAACATATAAGTCCTGCACATTTCCCTTTTAAAAAAAACACTATTTCTTTTTGAACTTGAAATGATCATGAAATGTTTACTGTGGAACTGAACTAATCCTATAAATCCTGTTTGGTAGGATTTCAGTCAGTGTTCTCCAATGACAGTTTGCTGAACTCTATGGAGAAATGCATCAAGTTACAGAAGAAGAAAAACGATCAGTCTTCATAATTACTTTGGGAATTCCTCCAGGCACAGGTTTCCTCATATACTTTGTGTCTGCTGACAGAATTAGGCCTGTTTACAAAAGACTAGGGCTATGAAATATGACCAAATATATATAGTATGAACAAAATAAAAAATCTAGTTTCATATTACGCTCTATCGTTTAATTTGTGGTGTCACAAGTATTATAAGCGTAAAATTAAACAAATGTAATGCTAGAAAGAAACATGAATAACATTGCGAGAAAGTTGCAATGTTTCCATTTTGCTCTTCATTTCATTATGCTGTATTTATTCGTTTTTGAATGATTTTATATTTGAATAATATATATTTTACATTTCTACAGGTTTAATCATACATTTGCCCTGAAGTTGAGAAATCATATATGAATGAGTACACTTCTGAGTACATACTTTAAAATGTAAAACAGAAACAGTCCTTTATATGTAGTCTGTATACAGTACAGTGCTTAGCATAAATGAGTACACCCCTGACATATCTCTCTTTTATATTAATATTCTTTATACAAGCATTACAATAATATATTTGTGCACATACATTAGATTAGTCAGTACCAAAGACAAAACTGGAACTTTTACAGTCCAAAAATGTTGGAAAAAAATAGGAAAAATATTAAATATTTTTAATAAACAGGAAAAATCTAAAGAAACATAAAAAATTAGAAATTTTGTAGTTTGTCGTTGTTTTTTGCAACAACTCATTTTGATTTAAATGTACTATAATTCTATTAAAGATGCTCGATGACTAAACTCTCTTTTTTTAATTAATGTAACTGTTAATAATAATAATAAAACTGTTTTCATAGAATGTACCAAAACTATTGTCTATATTCACTGAGAAATGGATACAAATATTAATATTCAAAAGGGTGTGCACGTATTTATACATAGCACTACTATTAATAGATTGAATTAACAGAAATAGTACTATCTCATGTTGTATCGTTATAAGGGTATGAAATTTTTTGTCATATAAGACCCTCTGAAAAAAAACTTTAAGTTACAAACAATGAAATAACACAGACGTACTGAGAGAATAAGTTTATAATTCAGATATAAACGCCGACGTTTACGGTAAAGATTAAAATCACTGTTAAATGCAACTTGATGCCGTTGAAAGTTCTACCAATTACATTTTATAGCCAATAGGTGGCGACAAACCATGATCATAAATAAGTCACTGAATAGTTCTTCAAGCGTGATAAATCTAGTAATGAAACATGCAGTTTTATGAGGGAATTATGGAATAATTAATTAAAAATTAGACAAAAAAATGATGTGTTGTACAAAATTATAATGTTGGATTTTTACATTTAGCGTTATCAGCAACAGTAGTGACGATCTTTTTCTACAGTATTGAATATTTAACTTTTTTTCAGCTGGTTATTAATTGATTTTTATTTTTAATTAAAATTACAGGTTCTAAATGCTGTTTGTTAAAACCAAAAGTTTCTTGAAGTACTGTTTTTGTAATAAATGTAAAGCAATTTGGCGACGCGGTGGCGCAGTGGGTGGTGCTGTCGCCTCACAGCAAGAAGGTCGCTGTGGGGATCCCAGATTAATAAAGGGACTAAGCCGAAAAGAAAATGAATGAATGTAAAGCAATTGACTATTATCTCCTCCCTTTTTTGCTGATCTGAAAAATGAGTTCTGATCCGTGACTCAAAAACCACAATGTGATCCAAACCGTGAGATTAGTGATCCATTAAACCGCTATTTGTCGTGTAAACATACCTCAAAGAATATTGATGACATTTTTATAGTACCAGAAACAGATAGACAGCATGTGCTTGTTTTATGATCAATGTTATGAATCATAAATATGCAAATAAGCACATTTACAAGCACACATTACTATTAAAAAGACTTTTTAATTATATTGATGTGATCTTATTAAGTGCTTATGTTGATGATTAAATATATTTAATTATATTTTAAAACTAATTATTTAAATTGCAATATTAAAAAAACATATGTTGGATAAGTTGTCGGTTCATTCCTCTGTGGTGACCCCTGATTAATAAAGTGACTAAGCCGAAGAGAAAATGAATGAATGACTCCAGATATTCAGCCATTTGCTGTTGCATTTAAGCCAGACACAGACGGGCTTGTTTATGATCTTGTCTGAGACGGGGTGGTCTGACAGAGGATCTGTGGGGAACCATGTCTGACCCGTCTCTGATCTCCAGACAGATACATCAGGAAAAGAGCAGCTAAACCGGTTAGCAGATATTCAGCCGGCGGATTAGAGTACAAACAGGAGAGATGCTATCCAGAACACTCGCGGCTCAAGTTCAATCATGACAAGAGCAACACTGATAAAAACACCCCGCTAACACTTTCGATTAGGGCTGCCGATGCAATATTTAGTTGGAAGCAAAACAAAAACTGCACTGAAGAAAACACACTAGAATACACAAGATGTGTCACTCTCATAGTTTTAAATAGGGAACAGTGTAAAGGTCACTATGGTGAATGAAGCCCCGCCTTCTAGTACAGGAGCCAATCATTGATCGCTATATGTAAATGATGGTGACATATTTTTCATTTTTGGTTGAAATATCTCTTTAATCTGATGCTCAAGCCATCTAAAAAGTAACTATTTTTCTTTAGTGGAACATTAAAGAAGAGTTTTATATGAAACTGTGGTTTTTGGTGATTCATAAAATGCAAGTCACAACACTTCAAAGGTCAAAATATAAAACTCTCGGCATATTTAAGTGGTTTCAGTTGTTGTGAAATCGCTCAATACGATAAGCATAACACAAATGAAACATATACAAAGTCATCATTATGCTCTATAAATCATACAATGGAGCCATCATAAGAAATCATAGGACTGAATGTTTACACATAATAATAAGAACGCACGACATATTGGCGGCCATATCGACATCGGCTGATAACTGATATTTTTAATGTATCGTTATTTGTCCGATACAAAATTACGCTGATATTTTTAAGATGATGAATGATGTATTATTTTTACTGGTTGAACCACTTCTTGCTGCCCACCACTTTTAATATTTTACTGGTATTTGTTAAATGTTCAGAGAATTAGTTGCTTTATTTATACACAATGTATTTTGGGCAGACAGATTTTATTTATATAAAACAAAGCTGGCCATGGAAAAGATGGTTTTGACCTCCAAATCTAAATAGTTCATCAGTATCGATTAAAATTAGATATCGGTGCATTCCTAGTGACTTTATTCATGCAGTATTTATTGTCAGGCTGTTGATTTTATTTATATAAAACAAAGCTGGCCATCGAAAAGACGTTTTCGACTTCCAAATCTAAATAGTTTATCAGTATTGGTTAAAATTCGATATCGATGCATACCCAGTGACTTTATTCGTACAGTATTTATTGTCAGGCTGTTGGTTTTATTTATATAAAACAAAGCTAGCCATAAAAAAGACGTTTTCAACCTCTAAATCTAAATAGTAAATCGGTATCGGATAAAATTAGATATCGGTGCATCCCCAGTGACTTTATTTATGCAGTATTTATTATCAGGCTGTAAATTTTATGTATATAAAACAAAGCTAGTCAAAAGACGTTCTTACCCTTTAAATGTAAATAGTTTATCAGTATCGGTAAAAATTGGATTTCGGTGCATTCCCAGTGACTTTATTTATGCAGTATTTATTGTCAGGCTGTAGATTTTATGTATATAAACAAAGCTGGCCATAGAAAAGATGATTTTGACCTATAAATCTAAATAGTTTATCAGTCTCAGTTTAAAATTTGATATCGGTGCATTCCCAGTGACTTTATTCATGCAGTATTTATTTTTAGGGTGATTTTGTTAATAAACAAAGCTGGCCATAGAAAAGACATTTTCAACATCCAAATCTAAATAGTTTATCGGTATCGGTTAAAATTGGATATCGGTGCATTCCTAGTGACTTAATTTATGCAGTATATATTGTCAGGCTGTAGATTTTATTTATATAAAACAAAGCTGGGGATAAAATAGACGCTTTCAAACCTTCAAACCTAAATAGTTTATCGGTATCAGTTAAAATTGGATATCGGTGCATCCCTTGTGAATTTATTCATGCAGGATTTATTGTCAGGCTGTAGATTTTATTTATATAAAACGAAGGTGGCCATAGAAAAGATGATTTCGACCTCCAAATCTAAATAATTTATCGGTATCGGTTAAAATTCAATAACGGTGCATTCCTAGTGACTTTATTTATGCGGTATTTATTGTCAGGCTGAAAATTTTTATTCATATAAAACAAAGCTGGCCATAGAAAAGATGTTAACGACCTTCAAAACTAAAGTTCATCAGTATCAGTTAAAATTGGATATCGGTGCATTCCTTGTAAATTTATTCATGCAGTTTTTATTGTCAGGCTGTAGATTTTATTTATATAAAACAAAGCTGGCCATAGAACAGACGCTTTCGACCACCAAATCGAAATAGTTTATCGGTTTCAGTTTAAAATTCAATATTGGTGCATCCCTTGTGACTTCATTTATGCAGTATTTATTGTCAGGCTGAAAATTTTATTCATATAAAACAATGCTGGCCATGGAAAAGATGTTTACGACCTCCAAAACTAAAGTTCATTGGTATCGGTTAAAATTTGATATCAGTGCATTACAACACAATAAAATATGCCAAAAAAAATGTTGATTTTTTTTTGTTATTAAGCCTGATAAAGTAACCTATTTTTTGCATATTATATCAATAGTGTGATAATACTAGGGCTGCACACTATATCATTTCAGCATCAATATCGCAACGTGAGCATTTGCAAGACACATCGCAGGATCTGAAATATAGAGTCAGGATCATAGTTAACCAGGAAAATCAATTTTAAGCATTCACACATAACAAGTTATTTTATTTTTTGTATCTTTACTACTGTATTTATTATTGCTTGTCTAACAATGACAAATTGTCTTCAAATAGAGCCATTCAAGTCATCTGGTGAAATAATGCGCAATATGCATCACAGAAAAATAAAATATCACAAAGTCAGTTTTGCCAATATCATGCAGCCCTAGATAATACTTTTTATAAACATTGATAAAAGATTTAGCAATTATCACAACAAGTAAATCCTTGGTCATATGATCCCTCAGAAACTATTCAAATATGCTGATCTGCTGCTCAAAAAAAACATTCTCAAGACTTTTTTCAAAAATGCAAATCCTCCAAACTCTTGACTGGTAGTGCAATATTTTGAGATGTTTATGGTTCATAAGTAAAGACAAATGACTTGTTTCTGTGCATCATTGGCATTATCAGGGCACAGTGCAAGTAATAAAAGCCTCATAGTCATTCACTTTTATGTACGCCAGGCATGATTTCCTGAATGGTAAAACAGTAATGCAATACATCAACAATGCAGATGAGATAACAGAGGAAATTGAGTTTCGCATGGTGGGTCACACAATCATAAACTAAGAAAGCACTGAGTGGAAGCCAAAGATGTCAGACGCTGACTGAAATCAGATCCATTCTCAGCCGGAAGAAATATGACGTAACATTATAAACCCTGTTGCTGAATGACAGATATTTCCAACACCCACTGATTAACTCACTGATGCAGACATGAAGTTAAACAGCAGACTGTGAACAGATGCCCTTTCAAAACACAATTACACCCTACTGCAACAAGGGAAAATCATGCAGTGTACTGTCGTTTTTAAGAGTTATTATTTAGGATATTTGAATATGTTATATAGTTTTCTTAAATGTTTTCTTTAATTTAAGTTTTATTCTATTTTATATTTAAATGTTGCATTCTATGAAAAAAAATATATACATATATTAAGCTTATAACAATGGTAATATTGTTTTAACATGATTACTTTATTTGAATTTTAAATTTAAATAATTTATAATTTTGTATTTATAATTATAATTTAATTTACTTTTTAATATAAATTAAGCTTAATATAATATAAATTAAGTTTAAAAATGTCTCATTTTATTTTTAAAATAACAAAAAAGTCAAATCATATATATATATTGAGGGAAAATGTTTAAATTAAGAGTTATTAGACCCTTATATAATAAAACAAATATTAGCAATTTGCTCAAACCTACTTGATCAAGTAAATCTGAGAACTTTCAACCTAATTATGTTAATATAAAACAAAGTACCTACACAATTAAAATATACAACAGATTAAATTTGATAGTAATATTTAGATTTGATGTGTATAATGTCCAATATTTTATTAAATATTCATTTCAATAATATTTATTCTACAAAAAACTATACCTTATATGAATTATTTTTTATTCATCATTTTAACATTGTATTGTAACATGAAGATATGTATTCAGATGTAACGTATTTATTACATATTTACAAAATAAATAAGTCTAAAGCTAGCCACAGAGTTGTTATCTGAGGTATTTCATGGGTGCAGCATTATTGTGATTTTCTGGACTTGAGCACAGACTTATAGATTGTCACGGGGTTAAACAGCGTACAGATCTGCAGTCTTCTCATTAGCTAATGGCAGATTATCTTTAACCAAGGCCCAAAATACACTCATGTCGATCTCACATAAGGCCAATTACCTCATTCAATCTAATACGAAATACTTTTAGATGTGTTCACTTGAAAACTGAACATAAATCCAACATTTGTCATGCCCTTTGACCAAGAGAAATAGCATGATGACACAGTAAACCTCAGCCATAAAACTTCCTCATCTATCTAACATGTAAGGTAGCTTCAGCAGAAAAAAACACAGTAAAACAATAAAACTTGTCAACGTTACATGAATGAACTAGTCACAAAGTCAAACACCCTGAGACCCTAAACCACAAAACTGGTCAATTTTTGAAACTCAGGTGTATACAGTGGTGAGAAAAAGTGTTTTCAAATGGCTGAAGAAAGAAAAACTAAATTAAGAATTTGGAGTGGCCTTGTCAAAGTCCTGACCTGCATCCAAATGACTAATATTTAAAATAATTTGATGATTTGGAACATTAAAGTATGACAAACATGCAAAATAATAAGAAACAACTTATTGCCAAACACTTTTTCACACCACTGTATATCTATTAGGATCGGACATTGTCTGGAAATATCTATTTGTAAATCTGAAATATGAGGGTTAAAAAGCAATAAAAATACTAAGAAAATCAACACAGCTCATTCTGAAAACGTAGTCCTATGCATGTTTCTGGAGACCGCACACTATGTGGTCAGAGGTACGTACATGTATGGATGTGTTTCATTTTTTAAACAAACTCTACGGGACGGTATGACGCTGCTCATTTTCGTGCTTACCAGTTGACCGCTTACCTCCGTGTGGACGACTGTCCCTCTGCAATCTGTCCTGTTAGCTTGCTGTGTTCGTCAATCGATAAAATTTTGGTTGGGTTTAGGAAAGGAGGAGGGTAGGTCAGTCGATTGGTCGGTCAGTCAGTCAGTCAAACAGTCAGTCGACATTAGCCTCTAGGGGTTTACGCGAGAACAGCAGTCGCAAACGGCACTCGTGACAGACATTTTAGATCTCAAAAAGCGTACGCAGCGGCCTCTCGTGCATTAGTGAAAACAAAAAGTGCAAAAATATGTACCCCCAAGACGTAATCCACCGTCTCCAGAAACATACTTAGGACTACATTTTCAGAATGAGCCTGGGTTGGAGAAAATCCACTCAAATCTTATGAGGAAACTTAACTATTCTACGCTTTGTCAGTTTAGAGATTCATACAATATGCATACGAATTCGCCACTAAATCAAAAAGTAAAAAATTGGCATGAGATAGCGTTGGAAAATCACCTTTAACGCAAGTAATGCATATGTGACTCTGGACCACAAAACCAGCCGTTAAGAAAAAAAAGAAAATTTAGCCTGATTTCACAAAAACATTTTACTAATTTTACGGTTTATCAATTTAGTGGTTAATTCAAATTCGTAAATTAATGAGTGATATAATTGGAAAAATTACCTTTTAATTTGCGCAAATTATTGTAAGTTCTCATATGTGTGTGTCGGTTTTCAAAGATTGAGATTGACTCATTATCTGACTGATGAATAAATAAGCTTCTATTGATTTGTTAGTATAGGACTATATCTAGTTGAGGTACTTCAGGAAGAAAAAAATATATAGAGAAAGTCCAGCCTGATTTCATGAGGAAATGTAACTATTTTATGCTTTGTCAGGTTAGTGGCTAATTGAATTTATATATTTCAGTCGTACAAATATGTAAGATATTTAAAAGGAGGCGTGGCACCAAACCCCACCCCTAAACCCAATCATCATTGGAGGATAAGCAATGAATTAGCCAATATATCAAAAAGCTAACTGGCAAGAGATAGAATTGGTATATCACCTTTAAAGTTGTCCTACTGTAAATAAGCTTTCTATTGATGTTTTATTTGTTAGTATAGGGCATAATTTGGCTGAGATACTACTATCTACAAATATAGAATCTTGTGTGCTCAAAAATACTGAGAAAATCACATTTAAATTGTTTAAATTAAGTACTTAACAATACACATTAATCAAAATTGAGATTTCACAAATTTAAGGTGGGAAATTTACAAAGTATATTGATGGAACATAATCTTTATTTAATATTAATATGATTTTAGACATAAAAAAAAAATCGATAATTTTCAATGTACTGTTGGCTATTCCAACAAATGCTCCAGTGGGTGTATAGCAGAAATTTTTCGATAGAGGTCTTAACTTTAGACATAATATGTTAAATTAGGATTTTTTATTTTATTTATTATTATTTATTTTTTTTATATTATTAATATATTTTAATAATATTATTACGGTGGCGTAGTGAGTAGCACGTTCGCCTCACAGCAAGAAGGTCACTGGTTTGAGCCCCGGCTGGGTCAGTTGGCATTTCTGTGTAGAGTTTGCATGTTCTCCCCCTGGTTGCGTGGGTTTCCTCCGGGTGCTCCGGTTTCCCCCACAAGTCCAAAGACATGTGGTATAGGTGAATTGGGTAAGCTAAAATTGTCCGTAGTGTATGAGTGTGAATGAGAATGTATGGATGTTTCCCAGAGATGGGTTGTGGCTGGAAGGGCAACTGCTGCATAAAACAAATGCTGGATAAGTTGGCGGTTCATTCCGCTGTGGCGACCCCGGATTAATAAAGGGAATAAGCCGACAAGAAAATGAATGAATGAATAATATTATTTAATATTAAAAATTATTATTTTTTGAAAAGCAAATCATAACTTAATTTGGGATTCTTATCCTATTTTACGAAATCATATCTAACTGTATGTCTTTAGGAAATCTTACTTTTATTTACCAAGTTTGACAATCCACTCTTAGCTGTTACATGCAGTAGCAACAAACATTAACTTTTATTACAACTGCAATACCATAAAGCGCGGGAGTCTGTAATCACTGATAGGCTGTAAGTGTTTTGTCATGGAAATGTGGCACATCTTCAGGGTCCACCAAGAGTCTTTCTACCACTAAACATCTTCAGTCTTCATTTTCAATAATCAATAAATAAAATGCCATTGCTGGACAAGTGTTTTCCCCATTACTTCCAAATAATTTTGACGTTAGAACAGCTGTCGGGTCAGGCCATTTTGGTCAAGTTTCTTTAATGCCACCTTCATATTTGTAGTTAAGATAATATAATTCACCTGGAAGGAAAGTTCTGTAATAACTTTTGTCCTGAATGTGGTCCTGTTTATGATAACCAAACAGATAGGACAAGATTTTAACCTTGGAATATTTCTGTAACACACCCTCAGGGTCACATATTAACAAAAAAGTCAAACAGACTGCAGTGGAAATGGTTTCAAGTGTTTAATATCTCATGGCTGAAGGAGATTGAGTTGTGGCCTCTAATTAAACAGAGTAAATGGTTCTCACGCGCCGTTTCTCATATATCAGCGTGAAAAACCTAACACGGCAAAGAGAGAGAGAGACTATGCCACACGCTCGCCCAGCCACAAAGCTTTGTTTAGACATAAATAAACAATGCACACAAATAATGAGTGCCGTTAGCAGCAGCAGGACTATTGTTCATTCTTGCCCTGAATCAGTCCACGCACTTGCTGTCGCTCCGAATACAATTCAATAAAACACTTCATTGGCAGATTACAGGAGAAAAGCATTGCCAAACTTTATAGAGATTTCTAGTGTTATGATGCAAACTATTTACACTGCATTCAAGGTATTTATTTTAGCAGCAATGCACTGATTCTAATTCAATACCTGAATGTTTTTACATGCTGTTCCAGATAATTCTATGGCATTGCCTACTACTGTAAGTGACTAATTTTGGGCTTTTTTTTAGGTAGTTGCTAGGGTATTCCTGGGCTGTTGCTATGCAACTATTTGATAGCCCATCAATTTAGAGGTATTATTGATTAGTTATTAGTAATAGTTCTTCACACATGTATTTTTCACAAAAACTCTCATTTTAAAAACAAAATTCTTACTAAAATAAAGTTTCCAAGCTTTTATAATACTTTTTTACACTGTTGCATGAGTAAAAAGATCATTAAAACTTATAGTTATAATACTGTAATATATGTCACACTGTTGCATAGTATGATATTGTTGCATAACGTGGTGCATTCTACCACTCGGTGTAACAAATATATGTACATGTTAGTGAAACTTTGCAGAATTGTGACAAAATGTAAAGACTAAAAATGACGACGAATATTCCTGGTCCAAACTGTGACTCTCAAATAGAATATATTTAATACGTCGTCAAATAATAATCCTAAAAATGCCAAGATTTTGGGTATTATAAACTATTATTAAACTGAATGACATTTTAATTGCTGTCTTTAGTAAAATATAACAATTTTATTTACTCTGAAAAAAACTAAAACATGCACATTCTGATATTCTCTGCGCTGTTTTATTACGCTTTTAAGTAATTTTCCTCTTTTTTACTTCATAATTTTCACAATTTTGTATTTATTTATTGTATTGTTCCTGTTTATGAAATTAAATAAGCAAGACACGAGGAACGACATCAGATAAGTAGCCCTCAATGTGAGTAACATGACCTAGGAAACGACACCAATAAAAAGGAAAGAACAAAAAGAAACAAATCCTATTAACACTATTAACCTGATCTCTCTCGCACACCAGCACTAAACTAAACCTCTATAAAGAAGGAAATCAAGGAACAGAACAGACAATCCTATTATCAGCCCTACGTACAACCCGCTGAAACTCTTTGAATTAAAACAACTACATAATACAGTAAACATATACATACAAAACTGTGTTACTTTGATGTAAACCATGGCTACCACATTTATAAACCATGGCACTCCAATGTTTTACAGAAACACACATTACTACACCCAAACGGAATATCCAAAAGCATTGTATTACCTGTTAAATAGATAGGTCACACTTTACTATAAGGTTTCATTAGTTAATGATAGTTAATTTGTTTACCAACATGAACTAATAATAAACTGCATTCAATAATCATAGTTTAACATTTACTAATGCATTATTAAAATCCAAATTAATGTCTGTTGACATTAGTTAATGCACTGTGAATTAACAAACTAAATTTCTGTTAACTAGCATGAATAAATACTGTTAATAAATGCATTGTTCATTGTTTATGTTAGTAAATACATTAATTAATAACTATTATTAACTAATACACCGTTATTGTAGCCTAAAGTGTTACCAATATATAAATAAACTACTAATATACTCATTCGTTAGCTTGAAATTTAACATAAGGTTTCACTAACGTTATAGCTAAGCTTAACACACAAAATGACCACACACACACACACTTCTTTTCATTATATTTCCAGAAGCGTCAGAACAACGCGTCGGATCTATTCAATAACACTGTCATTTATTCGTTATAACAATAAAACACGACTGACTGAGACAATTATGACAGTTATTAGGACTGACTTGTTATGACCTTGTTATGTCAATAAAGCACGACTGACTGAGAAACACATCATGAGCGCTAATAACAGTCTCACCACAGATCATCCGTGACGCCACGTCGCCAAAAGTACCAACGGATCATTGTATGTAAATGAGGAAGACACGATGATGTGTCACTCACCGATCTGCCAGCCGTTATTCCCGTTATTAGTGATAAAATCGCCGAATCAGAGCAGCTCCGTGTGGATGTGAGGACTGCCGCGGTGTTTCTGTGCTTGTGAAGAGAAGCTGTTGGACACCTGTTACTCACAACACTACAAGCTCCGCCCACCGCTCGCTCTCTCTTTCTCTAATATTAAAAATTATATTCAAAACAAATAACATTTAAGCTGTTACAATGATAAAATAATTGAGCAACACAGTCTGATTTATGATTTACATTTATTTATGATACTCCAGATTTTTAATACACGAGTGGGCGTGGTCATGTGAAATCAAAATAAACCATTTTGCTAGCGTCAGTGGTGGAAAGAGTACTGAAAAATCATACTCAAATAAAAGTACCATTGCTTGCCCAAAAATGTAGTGCAAGTAGAATAAACGTATCTGTAGTAAATATTACTCAAAGTATGAGTAAAAAGTAGACCTTTTAGAAGTAGGCTACTCAAGAGTAGTGAGTAGTTAGTATGACACTGTAGAGAAGTTGATGCGTTTACAGAATGTTACGTTTACACATCCCTGCACAAACAACATGTGGTGTATTTAGGGATCTTCCTATTTTCGTTCGTTCCTTCCAACCTTCCTTATTTGTTTGTTCTCTCCTTCCTTCGTTCACTCGTTTGTTCGTTCATATTTTTGTTCCTTCCTACAATAGGTCCTTTTGTTCATTCATTAGTTCGTTCCTTCCTTCCTTAGTTTGTTCAGTCCTTCCTTGAATTCTTCCTTCATTCATTTGGTCCTTCCTTCTTTCCTCCCTTCATTTGTTGGCTCATTCTTTCTTTCAAATTTTTGTTCCTTCCTTCATTAGGTCCTTTGTTCATTCGTTCGTTCGTTCAGTCCTTACTTGAATCCTTCCTTCATTTATTTGGTTCTTCAATCCTTCCTTCCATTCCTTGTTCGGTCCTTCCTTTTATTTGGCCCTTCCTTCCATTCTTCATTCGTTCTATTTAGTGATTGTTTAAGGCTGTTTGGTGATTTCAGTCATCATACAGTCGACATCCATCATTTTCAGTGACATGCAGTCTATAAACTGTCTCTGGATCATTGCGTGTACAGATTTTGGACATCTTCTTGGACATTTTTAATGTTTCCAAAAGGTTTGCTGCATTTATAAAGCGCCCATGTCTTGAGGTTGTTCAGTATGATGTGATTTACTTTCTATGTGTGATTTAATTGGACAGGAATCACAGGACTGATCTTTCTACTTTAGACAATGACCATAGACAAGAATAAATAAAGTAGTGACTGCAGGTTGAAGGAAAATAGTGGAGTAAAAGCACCGATACTGCACTAAACGTGCTCAAGGGAAAGTAAAAGTCCACATTATTAAAACTACTTAGTAAATTACAATTCCTGAGAAAAACTACTCAACTACAGTAGTTTGAGTATTTGTAATTAGTTACTTTACACCACTGGCTAGCGTAAAATGTTAGTCTTAAGGTGAACAATGAATCTGTGCAAGTTAATTCACAGAAAAAAACGTTTAGGAATTAGATGGCCATCAATTAAAATGTGATCCACGTTTGGAGTGGTGGTCCTTATCTGTTGGCATTCAGCAACAATATTTTTAACCACGCCCCCTCACTGTTAGTTTGTTACGAGGGAACCATAGATATTCACATTAGATGTTGCCTACCCTGTTATTGTCTATTAGAAGGAATGCGTCAACAGAGCCACCATTTTAGCACGTAGCGCTCCTTTGAAATGAATGCGGGACCAAGGTGAGGTGCAGGACTGTGGCCATCCAAATGCCAGAGATATATACACATATCAACCACTTGTCGTTAGTTGACAAGTCTTTAATTATATTCTAACTGCTCTGCGTATTGCATCTGAGCCTGTGTGCTTTGTTTTCACTCAAATTAAAACTTTGTTATTCTCTTTTTTTTAATAATTGAAGCTGTCGGTTGGGAATCGCCATTTACTTTAAAAACCCGTTTTCTCCTGGTTTGTGGCAGTGAGGTAGAAAGGGAATTGGTTCTAATTTTATTTGTGGTTCTTTATTTTAGCAGGTAAGTTAGGATTATGTTATTGTTATAATTATTGTTATTTTGGCCTTGATTCCCTTCCAAAGAGATGCTTACGATATCTTTATTGTTAAAAAAAAATGGTCCCATTTTATGTTAAGTGTCGCTTATACATGTGAACTTACATGGTAATTAGATGTGTAAGTAGTATGTAACTACAGTGTATGTACACACTGGTACATAGTATTTACTTGTGTAATACTGGTGTAACTACACTCATGGAACAACCCACTGAATAGTATGTGTAAGTACAAATGTGTAACAGGACATTGGTAACAACACTAGGAAGGTACACATCTGGAACAAGAGTTATGGAAGTGCATTGTGTAACAACAATATGTACTTGCAGATGTTTTCCCACTTCCACACCTGTTTGCAGATCATGTACTTGTGAACACTGTATGGCAGAACTAATGCTGCATTTCAAGGTTTCACCTTGTGATACCATTGTACTTACATTGTAACTCCACAGGAACCGTCCACTCAATATAAAGTGTAAAATGGTCATAAATTACTGTGTAACTTGTAGAAATATCTTCTATGCAACACTTTAATAACAGTGTAGTTACATGGTAACTCCACAGGAACAGTCCACAATATAAAGTGTAAAATAAAACTCATTTTCGTTTGGGCCTAGTCCCTTTATTAATCTGGGGTCGCCACAGCGGAATGAACCGCCAACTTATCCAGCATATGTTTTACACAGTGAATGCCCTTCCCGCTGCAACCCATCTAAGCCGAAAAGAAAATGAATGAATGTATGAACATTAATTTGTGACCATTTTACACTTTATACTGAGTGGACAGTTCCTGTGGATTTACCATGTACTGGTATCACAAGGTGAAACCTTCTAATGCAGCATTAGTTCTGCCATACAGTGTTCACAAGTACATGATCTGCAAACAGCTGTGGAAGTGGGAAAACATCTGCAAGTACATATTGTTGTTACACAAAGCTCTTCCATAACTCTTGTTACAGATGTGTACTTTCCTAGTGTTGTTACCAATGTCCTGTTACACATTTGTACTTACACAGACTATTCAGTGGGTTGTTACATTTGTGTAGTTACACCAGTATTACACAAGTAAATATTATGTACCAGTGTGTACATACATTGTAGTTACATACTACTTACACATCTAATTACCATGTAAGTTCACAGGTATAAGCGACACTTAATATAAAGTGGGACTGTTTAATTAATACTTTTGTTATTGTTCTCGCCAACCCTAGACTGCTCGGGACGTAACACAAGCGTGGACCAAATCTTTTTTTTTCAAGGAGTGCACATTAAAGGGTTAATATACAGTCTTATCTTAGTCTATCCGATAATATAATGATACTGAAGATAATTTTATTATTTGCAGTACAGAATTTACAACAAGCATAACCCAAGTACTTAACCTAGATTTCTGAAATTTACCAAACAAAAGCACTAGAAAACAAGCATTTATGCAAGTGGACTTTAGTCATAAGATCTCTGAGACAGCTTTGCTACGTGACAGCTGGCCCCCAGTTTACATAAACACACATGAAATATAAATAAACAAACATTCAGCGCATATTCACTCAGAGCGATATGCTGTATGAGAGTGGTTTATTGTGCAGAATGACTGAAGCGTTTAAGCAGCGCTCACAGCAACAGATGGAGAGTGTGCCATTCGCTTTAGTAAGACACTCATGATAGTGATCATCGCTTGAATATTTCATCAGTCAAGATGACAGCTCTCAATTAAAACAGATCTTTAGCGTATGACTCCTCTTTGTGTTCAGTGCATATTAGTAAAACTGACAATATCAACTTTTTGAAGCATGTATTTACTTTGAATCTGAAAAATAATTACAAATTAAATTATATTAAGAGTTTTTATTTATTTAAATCATGTAAAACATTGCATAATGAACAAATTTCTGCAGTTATTTTGAGAAAAAAACTAAACTTTGCTTTACGTATATCGAAAGAATGGTGTATTTTTCACTAAACATATTTATTTCACTAAATGATTAAACAGAAATGATAAATTACACATTTAATTTAAAGTGAAATGGTGTACGGTCACAGTTTACTGGACAACAATGTACTAAAATAGCATTTTTAAAAGGTTTTGCGCACAGAAATGTGTATTTTCACACCCCCAAAATGCTATTCAACTTTACTGATTTATTGAAATTAGTAGTTTTTACTTGACTATTCTGTGCTAAGTTAACTTTTAGGAGTATTTAGTGCCTAAACTAAACATCTTGAGTAAATAGTACTTAAGATAAACTAGTATATTGGACTAAAGGCCTGGACACCCTCATGGTGCTATCTGGCACAAACAAATGGCACAAAAAATGAAAGATAAAAAGAAATATATATATATATATATATATATATATATATATATATATATATATTTTTTTTTTTTTTTGTTACTTCTGTGGATGTCAGTGCTTCCCACCAGTTTACCGGCTCCCAACATTCTTCAAAATATCTTTTGTCAACTCCAAAACTCCAAAAGACTTGAAACCATTTGAGTAAATGGTGTTTATAATTGTATTTTTGGGTGAACTGTACCTTTAAGTGGTTGGTTTTAGAATGTTTATTCTTCAAAAAAATGTTAAATCAATAGAACTAAAAAAAATGTTCTGTACTATAAAAAAAATTGGAGAGTGCATATTATTTAAAGATGAGGACGTGACATTTTACCTAAGTGGTTTTACAATGGAGTTTTAAGAGATTTTTCTGCTTTGTTGAACAATGATTTCTACAGCACTCAGCTTTGCAGTGTTCAATGTACTGTTTGTTTGTTTGTGCGTTGAACAAAAAAGAAAAAAGGTAAAACGGTGTTTTATGGGCAAATGTCCTCATTGTGATTGTGAAATTGTGTTATGGAACAAATAAATGTTTTAATTTTCTGCCAATCTGTTGTCTATCTTGTTTAAATAACTTAGTGTTTTGAGTACATTTTACTTAAGAAATGTAAGGCAATCAGTTTCCACACATTTTCTTAGTAAAATGAACAAGCAGTGCAGTTAAGATTACTGTTTTGTTTGAGTTGTGTATACTTGGCTCAACTTGCTTTTGTAAGTTGGGTTAACTTGTCAAGTTGAGTTCAGAGTACTCTCATTTTGTAGTTATATCTACAAAAATATGCTAGTTATACAAAGTTTTAGTGAGCATTTTTAACTCAAGAATTATGAATTAATTTTCTTAAGAAATTTGAGGCAATCAGTTTCCACACTTTTTTTAAGTAAATTTAACTCATTACTTTTTACAGTGTAGTGTTTGATTTACAGTACACACAAAATGCAGTCATTATGTACCCCGAGGGACATATTTCTCGGTTCTCAGAAATGTCTCCCTGGGCACATTTTCCCAATGAGCTTGTTTTGCATCATATACAACCGGCGGTTTTATTTATTTATCAAAGTATTCACAGCCTCATAATGCGTGCCAAACATTGCACTGTGTGTGTGCCAGAGACTAATGATTACGATTGAAAAAGTAGTCGGATTCAAGTATTTTCATGCTCATTTTTGCAGCATCGGATCGAGCTCAAATGAATAGTTTTTACATGAATATTTTTTAATCCAATTAAACCATCTCATTACAAATGGATTATTCATTTATTCATTCATTTGCCTTTGGCTTAGTCCCTTATTTATCAGGGCTCACCACAGCGGAATGAACCGCCAACTTATCCAGCATATTTTTTTACGCAGCGGATGCCCTTCCAGCCGCAACCCAGTTCTGGGAAACAAACATACACTCTCGCTTTCACACACACACACTCACACACTATTGACAATTTAGTTCACTTATAGCGCATGTCTTTGGACTGTGGAGGAAACCCACACCAACACAGGGAGAACATGCAAACTCCATACAGAAATGCCAACTGACCCAGTCACAAACCAGTGATGTTCTTGCTGTGAAGCGACAGTGCTAACCACTGTGCCACCGTGCCACCCCACAAATGAGTTATAGAGTGCATATTAGCCAGATTGAGTCATTTCTATAAACCCTGCAACGTTTTTTTTCTTGTGAAAAAGTCTTCACCTTCAGCTCTCAGATACAGTGGACTGAATACTGAATGTGTTTCTGAGGAAGCTTAGCTGTGACGCAGAAACTTAGTCTTATTTGAGAGACTGCACTGCGCTCACTGGGAGCTTCCTCATCTGTCTGCTTACATCATCTGTTATTATGACATATTTAATTCTCAGTGGATTTTAACGCAGAGCTGAACCATACTGCTTTACACACAGAAATCTGTGGTGTACTGGAGGATGATCGGACAGAAATGGTGAAAACGTCCTTGAGAAAGTGCAATGGGATTAATTAGGAAGACTTGCTTCTGTCAAAGAATAAAACTTTAATCACACAATTCTGACTTTTACGTACAGTCGAAAGCTTATATTTCACAATTTGGGCTTTTATTTTTCAGCAATGTGAGGTTTTTATTACAGATTAAATTTTTTGATTGTGACATTTTTATAAATTTTTCAGAATTTATTTCTCGAAGTTTGCATCTCACAATTATGAAAAAAGAATGAAAAGAATTCTGAGGGGGGCAAAAGTCATTTAGCAAAACTAATATAAAACAAAAATAAACTGGAAATTAGGGCTGTGCAATATGGACAAAATAATCATATTGGGATTTTTGGAACGAATATTGCGATTGCGATTTTATTTACGATTTTGGCAGCTGGTTTTGCTTTTTTAAACGCGCTGCATACACACACACTAAATGTATTCAGTGCACAAGAAGTGCAGAACAAAACATTTTTACAATGAAATAACATAGTATTAAGTTTAATAAATAAAACTGTAGTAGAACTGTCTTTAAAACAGACAACATAAAATAACTGAAGATGAACTAACCTCAGCTCTAGTTAAACACATACTGTACACAGTAGTACTAACTGCTGGATCAACAAAACTGTAATAAATTGTGTTAAAAACAGACAACATGAAGAAATAAAGATGAACTAACCTCAATTCCAGTCAGAACAATAATTAAAAACTAACGTAAATCAAAACCACCTATTCGGTTCTTCTGCTCAACTTCATCATGCGCGGAGTGAGCTCTGATTGGTTAACATCTTTCTCCCGCTCAACTTAGCTGTAATTGCCCGGTGTGCTGCGTCAGCTCTGATTGGTTAACATATTAAAATCATGCTCACAAGAGCGTGAACAAAAATCAAAATAAATGAATAGATAAAATTGCAGCCTTTGCAATTTAGAAATTGTGTGTGCTTAAATCAAGATTTTTTTGCGATTGCGATTAATTGCACAAGTCATAAATCAAGTCATAAATGTTCATTCTGTAAAAACTCAGAATTGCGAGAGGAATAAAATCAGAATTGTAGTATAATATAACACAAAAATTATTTAGAAATTCATTCATTCATTCATTTTCTTTATGGCTTAGTCCCTTTATTAATCTAAGATCGCCACAGCGAAATGAACCACCAACTTATCCAGCATATGTTTTACGCAGCGGATGCCCTTCCGGCTGCAACCCATCACTGGGAAACATCCATACACACTCATTCACACTCAAAGACTACGGACAATTTAGCCTACCCAATTCACCTGCACCTTATGTCATTGGACTACGGGGGAAACCGGACCTGTAGAGCTGTGCATCGATGTATTTGCTCTTCAGTGTTTGGACTCTCAGCAGTGAATATTAAACCACACTGAACTGAACTGAACTCCAACACTGAAAACTGGATATTTTATTTCAAGCTATTTTCACTCAATCTACATTGTAAAAGCGCTATGCAAATTAAATTGAATTTAATTGAATATTTGAGGTACCGCTCTTCACAGCGGGTGGATTTGCAAAAATAAAAATGCAAGAAAACACACCTCCAGAGACGTATTTGGTGCTCTCCAGAAATGTAAACAGAGCTACGTTTTCAGAATGAGCCTGGGTTGAAATAAACTCAGAACTGCAAGATGTAAACTCAAAAATCTGAAGATAAAATTAGCAAAACAAACTTAATTTAACATAATATTGATTATATAATATTAATTTAATAATAATAATAATAATTTAACATATTAATAAAACATTATTTTGTAATTTCACTTATACTGTATTTATATTTAATTATAGCCAGTATTGTTATAGCTGTATATGATTTCAAAATGAAATAAAATATTACTTTCCCACAGAAATGTCAGTCTCCAGAACAGATGTGTGCTTACAGTATAGTCCTTATATTGGCCAGCTGTAGGCCTACTGTACAGTCATGGCAATTGATCATAATTTGATCTAGATTATAGTGTGCGAGACCCCTTAATTGCATGGTAACACAGAGACGAAAGCATCCAGCTACAGTAGAAAAGCTCTGCAGTCATAGATTCACACAGATCCTGCCATAACACTAAGCCGAACACTTTACCACAGCGGCTGATCTGCAATTAATGCACACAACAGAAAGCATCTGTGAAATGACGAGTAACTGCACACGTGACATTACTCAGGATTCCCCTGCGGAAGCGTGTATGTGCAGAATGGAGAGGAAAACACATGACTGCAAACAAATGAATCAGCGAGACACATCTGATAATACATCTGACTGAGCATTAGTGCATCTTTCTAACTCCGTAACCACGAATATATTTCTCATATATTTTAAGCTCGCCTATTCAGTATTAAATCTGCTTTCCAAGGTGACTTTTTGAGCCATAGAAGCTTAAAGACTTTTTTTCTACAAAACTGTGATTCTTGTTGATGCATAAAATGCAACTTAGAGTCAAAAAACAGATAGAGGCAAAAACAAAACTAAATTTTGAAGCTCCTGATTGTCTTATGTTGCATGTGCAAACAGTATTTTTAAGTAAGGATCATGTTCTATGAGGACATTTTGTAAATTTTCTACCGGAAATATATCAAAACTTCATCTTTGATTAATAATATGCATTGCTAAGAGCTTTATATGGACAACATTAAAAGTGATTTTATCAGTATTTAGATTTTATTTCAATTTCAGTATCCAGATTTTCAAATAGTTGCATCTCAGACAAACTAAGATTTGATAATTTATTCAACTTTCAGATGATGTTTTAATGTCACTTTCAAAAAATTTACACTTCTGACTGGTTTTGCGGTCCACTTTCAAAATAAATAAATAAATAAATAAATAAATAAATAAATAAATAAATAAATAAATAAATAAATAAATACAATTAATAATTAAATCCAAGACTCATCGCTCAGGATGCAATTGCATCGCTAAACTTGCAATTGCATTAAAACAACATTTACAAAAAGGCATAATTTGCAAGAAACACACAAAAAAATACAAGAAGTGAAATTTTTAGGATGAAACTCTAATGCCGAGTTCAGACTGCATGATTTTCAAAGTAGTCACGTCACAGATGTGTTCATGACTATCTGGGCTAGTGTTTCGTCTTTGTTTACACTTCAAGATGGATCGGCGACAGGGAGTTTCACACTGCATGACTTCAAAATAGGAAGAATCGCTGACAGCTTTGTGCAAACTACGTCTCACACCCAAAAACACGTCGTATATCTTTTTTTTATTAACTACATAACGAGAAAGAAGCATTTAATGGGGTAGAAAATGCTCACCTGGCTTTGAAGGGAATTAGCAATTTCTCCTCAACTGTTTTATTGTTTGACCGGGTTGGGTTGTGATATTGCTCACATGACTCGTCAAACAGACACGGGGGCTCCTGCCAAATTTACATTCATTTTCGCTCCATTTCTTGTGTCCGAATAAACTGAAAATGAGCTTTTAACTTCTCCCTCAACCTCCCGCTGGCCTGCAGGTACCCACACTAGTGAATGCTGCTCTCTCATTGGCTGTAGGCGATCGCTGATGTTATTTTCAGTCAGAACACATTTCACACGGCATGATTTGAATCGCCCTCAGCTCCAGATATTCAGCACGCCAAATATCTCCCGGGCATTGGCGACTCATCAGCGATTCTCTCAGATCGCGTCTTTGATAGTTCATACTGTGTGATTGTCACTCGCGTGAACAAGCACCGATTTGCCTGTGATTTCAGGCATTTGACGGCGATTTCTCAAAACCTGTCGGCGAGTCAAAAACGGGGCTAAAATCATGCAGTCTGAACTCAGCATAAGTGCATACTGAGTGCATACATAAGTGCATAGATCACCTTATCTGCTCCTGCGTCATTAAAATGGTGGAGGAGATTGGTTGCTGTGCAGCCAACAAGCCTGCTCCTAATCAGTTTAAAAGCTCCAACTCCACCCAAGCTCCACCTGTGTTTAGATCTGCTATGAGGGTTACATACATTGCTTGACATTAACACCCACCAGCCCGCCAAGTGCGTGTAGGTTTTAGCTGTGGCGGGTTAGTCAGACACCTCCACTAGCTACTTTGGCTGGTTGAAAATGATTTTTAAATTCCCAGAGCTGCCTCGTCCATAAAGATTAGAATTTTAGTTTAAGTGGTTGGAGTGTTTTAATTACTCGTGGTCGCCTCCCTCACCATAGTAAGCTTCTGCTATATAACACATGCGTAATAAATGACGTCAGTACATAATAACAGGTTATGATGATTACTGAACGATACCGAATTCTTCACGTCTGCATCGCGGTGCATCGAAGAAGCAATTAATTTTGACACCCCTACTAAAAACCCATTTCAATCACCTCACACGGGTGAGTGGGCTTGATAAACCACCCGTAAAAAACACTCTCTTTCATCTCACTGACTCTTTAATCAACACTTGCACCAGTTTTGAACATTTGCAGACACTTTCTACAGTCACTCATAGCCAGTGTTGGGTGTAACGCGTTACTGTAATTAAATTACTTTTCCACCGAAAAAGTAAAGTAACTAATTACTGTTCATTTTTAGGTATTTTAATTACAGTTACTTATAATGTACCTGCGTCACATTGTAAAATAATTAAACTCGCTGAATAATCTTACACAATTTTATTAATTTATGTTCTAAAGGTAAAAGTAAACTCTGGCGCTTTAAAATCATCGTAGTGCAGATGCATGTGATAGCGCTGCGCGCCAGTTTGCTGCTAGTCATAAAGCGGAAGATGTCGGACTCAGCTGAAGCGAGTGGCTGTTTTACCAAATGAAAATATTCCCAGACAAGAACATTACAGTATTAATCAATTTATTTTTCCTCATTGCGCGCCTGCGTGCTGTAGCGCGCCGCTTTTTCAAGGCTATCGCGCACCTTACATGGGCTGGTTCATGAAGATTACTATGAGAAAGGCTAGGATAACTACGCAGATGTGACAGAGGGAGTCGGCGAATTTAACATGACTGATGCTGCTCTGTTTACACACTGAAAAAAATGAATCAATGCTGTTTCCTTGGGTTTACTCAATTTTTTTACGTTAAGTGGCTGTAAACAATTTATTTGGGCTGAATTTAAACAAACAAATTACATTTAATAATGTTCAACTCAATTTGTTTGTTTAAATTTAGCCTAAATAAATTGTTTACAGCCACTTAACGTAAAAAATTGAGTAAACCCAAGGAAACAGCATTGAATCATTTTTTTCAGTGCAGAGTAATAAGACACCTTTTGCTCGATCGGATCACAGGTAAACAAGAGAGACACAATCCAGTTCAAAAACATGCCGTATAAATCTTAAGCCTTTTGTCCACTTCCGATCATACTGCACGGGCTTTCATTCTAATACAGCCAAAAATAATGCTTTTTTGTAAAGATTGCATGATCCTGCCTGATCGATAGATATGCAGAATAATATTTAAGAAGGTTACATTGCATACTAAAAATTATTATGCATGTAATTATTATAGATTTTTTTTAAATAGAATATAATAAAGATGATTCAGAAAACTAAAAGGCTAAACTATTTCATGTTTGACTCATATGTTTTATCTAAGTATTTATTATTTACAGAGTTAAATTTGTATTATTTGTCCACTCAAGGTTTATAGGGATTTCAAGAAGTATTTAGTTAAGTTACTTATTGAGTAATTAAGTTACTTTTTAGAGACAGTAATTAGAAAAGTAGTTTAAATACAATATTGATTAAGTAATTAATTACTTTTTTAAAGTAACTTACCCAACACTGCTCATAGCCTCCTCAATTGTGAGTCGCTTTGGACAAAAGTGTCTGCTAAACGACATCTAAACGTAAGTGATAATGCATTGTTTTTAAATGTTTTCTTCATGTACGGATGGATGCGTATAACATAATCGTAATCAAATCTCCTATTATTATTCTCAAGCATAAGACCTAAGACCTTAAAGGAACGCTTATGTAGCTATTAGAAAATGTTTCTCCTGACATCTAACAGCACACGGCGAGGCTTTATGTGTTTGTCCTTCAGCAGAGAGATGAATAGCTGCGCGCGTCACTGTGAGCTCAATGGTTTCTCCTCTAAGAATGAAGAAACCTTGAGAAGTAATAAGCGGAGGGAACAGGCAGTGCACTGGCGTATTCCTCCTTTATGAAAAGCCTCCTACGCTCCTCAGCTGCAGTGCTGACATGACGGATGGAGTTCAACAGACACTACAAAGTTACTGAAAGAAAGGCGCACTTATTCCTGACTCATGTCTATGCTACGGTACACTTTGATTTGATGCATGAGAAGCTGATAAGCATTGCATATTAAAGAAAATTCACACGGCATTCATTCAGAAATGTGTGTATTCAACCTACTATTTAAAAAGTATTGGGTTAAAGGGACGGTTCACCCCAAAAATGACAATTTAAGAGTTTCTTTCTTCAGTTGAACACAAAAGAAGATATTTTGAAGAATGCTGGTTGTTAGCACTTAATGACTCCCATAGTAGGAAATGCGGTCCCACTTTATATTAGGTGGCCTTCACTACTATGTCCTACAATATACTATGTCAAAAAAATAAATACAATGTACGTTCTGTGTTCATAATGTATTGCAGAACACTTCTGGTGCTCTTGAGGAGGGACACATGTAGGGTAAGGGATGAGTTTGGTGAGATGGGTAGGTTTAAGAGTGGGTTAAGGTGTAAGGGATGGTCAAAATTGTAATTACACAAATTAATTACAGATGTATCTAATCAAGCGTAAGTACGTTGAAAAAAAACATGTATTTACACAATAAGTACATTGTAACACATTATTATTTTCAGTTTAAGTACATATTGGTTAAGGCCACCTAATATAAAGTGGGATCCGAAATGCAATTATTATGGAAGAAATAGCTACCAGCATTTTTCAAAATATCTTCTTTTGTGTTCAACGGATGAAAGAAACTTAAATAGGCTTTGAACAAGTGAGTAAATGAGTTTTCATTTTAGGGTGAACTGTACTTTTAAGGTTGCATTTCTCAACTCAATTTTTTCAATTCAATTTTAAGATCAAAAGTTATCTGTTAACATTAGAAATGTGTTATGAACAAACATCTTAGCATTAATAAATGCTGTAAAAATATTTTTATCCTGAATATAAAAAAAATGCCTAAATATAACATGTTTAAATATTTTTGTTTATATTGAGTATAAAAAAAGTAAAACAAATTAAGTAAAAAAAATTGTGTTTATATTTGTTCATGCAAGTTCTCGTGTAAAAAACCCTCATAAACAAAACAGCAATGCATAATGCTTAATAAGATAGCAATAACAATAAACAATTTATAAACATAACTACTTTAAACTAAAGCGTGATGATAATTAGATATTATAATGTTGCATATCAAAACTGCAAACTAAAAAAATAAACAAATTCAAGCCAAAAAATACTGTTCCTTTTATAAATTTAATCAATTATTAGTTTATATATATTGACCTAATCTAAAGGACTATTTATTTTCTTAATTGTAAAGTACAGTATGCACTGTGAAATTCACATGTAATAATATTTCTCACTTTATTTAGAAATCTAGGGTAAATGTTTGATTACAAATGTAGAAATCTAAAATAAATATTAATAAAATCTTTTTGAAAAAACATTAAAAAAAACAAACAAAAACGAATCATTACAGGTATAAAATTAAAATAAGAACATTGCAAAATAAAATGCATAATGTTTTCAAGATTGCAATTTAATCACAATGCTGTCATTCATGTTTCTGTCTGCATTCTCATAATGACATGTAATATTGCGCTCATATAGTAAATAATAAAAAAGCATTAACATAAACAATGATTAAGTGATACCCCTGAATAAACAATATAGCATAATATGAGAACAGACTTTTTATTTTGTCCATATGATATATCATTATATTGCACAGCCCTGACTTTTCCTGCGCATTTATTTGTAATAACACTGCATTTGTGACACAACAGACAACATATTGTAAAGATGAAGTATTTTTGGGGCGCCTGGGGTAGAAGTTAATCAAATAATTCTGATAATGAGATAAGAAAAATGTAAATAAATGTACCAATTATTTAATCAAGTAAACCAAAATTAACATTCAAGTAGACAAAAAAAAATAAGACCCTTAAATTAAACTTATCTTAATTCCACTCATCATAAACCAATTCAATTTAATTTCCAAGTCCAGGTGCATTACCTATCAACACTATTGCTGTTGTTTACATGTTGTTTACACATATTTATCAGGCAGGGAGCATATCCCTATATTAAAGTTCTGAGAAAGTAAACACAAAAAACAGCGATAACGCAATCCTGCAGTCTCTTAACATTGCAGATTTTCCATTTGTGCACATTAAATAGATTTATCTCTATGAGCATGTTATGATCTAAAATATGCTGAAATCTCATCTGTGTGTGCGTTCATGTGTTGTCTGCTGTTGTTTACATATTTATTTTTATGTACTGTATTACCTATTTATTAGGGAACTTATCATATTTTGGCAGGGAACATATCAAAAATATTCTCAAAATTCAGAGAAAGTAAATAGTTATGATTGTAACATTGTAGATTTTCCATTTGTGCACATTAAAGTTGATCCACCTCACGTAAATAATAGTTTTGTAATTAACAACATGCATCATTCATATCCAGCAGTTATGATGTAGAATATGCTGAAAATGTGTTTGTGTGTGCATTGTAGATTTTCCATTTGTGCCCATAAAAGCAGATCTTCCATGAGGTAAAGAAGCTTTGTAATGAACGCTAGCAAACTCACATCATTCATATCCATCAGTTATGATGTAAAATATGCTGAAAATCTCACCTGCGTGTACTCTCTGCTGTTGTTTACATATTTATTTTGTACATATTACATATTTATCAGTCAGGGAACATATCACAATACTAAAAAATTTGAGAAAGTAAACACAAATACCAGAGATAACTCAATCCTGCAGTCTCTTAACATTGTACATTTTCCATTTGTGCATATTAAAGAAGATCCACCACACGTTATAATGTAATGATCTAGTTATGATGTAAAATATGCTGAAATCTTACCTGTATGTGCTGTCTGCTGTTGTTTACATATTTATTTTAACATATTACATATTTACATATTATACAAGCGATAACTCGATTCTGCAACCTCTTAACATTGTAGATTTTCCATTTCTGCCCATAAAAGCAGATCGTCCACATGTTAAGACAACTTTGTAATGAATGCTAGTAACCATGCATCATTCATACACATCAGTTATGATCTAAAATATGCTAAAAATCTCACCTGCGGGTGCTCACTGCTGTTGTTTACATTTTATTTTTTACCTATTATGTATTTATCAGGCAGGGAGCATATTACTAAACTAAAAATGTAGAGAAAGTAAACACAAATACCAGGGATAACTCAATCCTGCAGTCTCTTAACATTGCAGATTTTCCATGTGTGCACATAAAAGTGGATCCACCAAACGTTATGATATAATGATCTAGTTATGATATAAAATATGCTGAAATCTGTATGTGCCCTCTGCTGTTGTTTACATATTTATTTTAAAGTATTACATATTTCTCAGGCAGGGAACACATCCCAAATATACTAAAAATTCTGAGAAAGTAAACTTAAGCGATAATTCAATCTTGCAGCCTCTTAACATAGTAGATTTTCCATTTGTGCCCATAAAAGCAGATCGTCCACGTTAAAGCAGCTTTGTAATTACTTCTAGCAACCATGCATCATTCATATACATCAGTTAAGGTCTAAAATATGCTGAAAATCTCACTTGCGGGTGCTCCCTGCTGTTGTTTACATTTTATTTTTTACCTATTACATGTTTGTTAAGCAGGAAGCATATTACTAAACTAAAAATTCTGAAATTAAATACAATTTCAGTATTTAGTAAATACAAATATCAGGGAAAACTCGATCCTGCAGTCTCTTAACATTGTAGATTTTCCATTTGTGCACATTTAAGAAGATCTATCTATTTGTGCATGTTAAAGTAATGAAGCAAACATGCATCATTCATATCCAGCAGTTATGATCTAAAATATGCTAAAATCTCACCTGCGTGTACTCCCTGCTGTGGTTTACATATTTATTTTATGTATTACATATTTATCAGGCAGGGAGCATATCACTATACTAAAAATTCTGAGAAAGTAAATACAAATACCAGGGATAACTCAATCCTGCAGTCTCTTAACATTGTAGATTTTCCATTTGTGAACATTAAAGAAGATCTATCTATTTGTGCATCTCAAAGAAACGAGCACTAGCAAACATGCATCATTCATATCTAGCAATTATGATCTAAAATATGCTGAAATCTCACCTGTGTGTGAGTGTGTGCTCCCTGCTATTGTTTACATATTTATTTTATTATGTATTACATATTTATCAGGCAGGGAACATATCACTATACTAAAAATTCAGAGAAAGTGAACACAAATACCAGAGATAACTCAATCCTACAGTCTCTTAACATTGTAGATTTTCCATATGTGTACATTAAAGTAGATCCACCACACGTTAAAATAGTAGTTTTGTAATTAACAACATGCATCATTCATATTCAGCAGTTATGATGTAAAATAAGCCCTCACCTGTGTGTGTGTGTGTGCTCTCTGCTGTTGTGAAGGCGGTCTCTGCTGCAGTGAGAGGATCTGTGCGTGCACGCAGCATCAGCACCACAACACGCGTTCTCTGACGGATGTAGACACATGCATCGTCACTGGCGTGTGAGCCGAGAGCCCGTGCTGAAGGGTTTCACATTACCGCAGTGTCGCGACTGCCTGACTGCAGTGCTGCTGATGCAGGGACTCCAGGAGCTCAAGGGTATCCATCACTCTTATGTAATTCAGCATGGTAGCGCAAAACCCATCTCTGGCAGGAAGAAACAAGAGATATTGCTGTTAAAGTACACTTGAAATCAAAGCCAAACATATTGATTTTGTTAGCTCACATGGCTAGTTTTGGGGTGAATGATTCATCTGCGCATGTCATTAAGACAAAATAAATTGTCCTTGTAATCTAAAACTGAAATCTGCACTGTTAGTTTTGAGTTAAACTCTCGGATTACGTCTGTCTGAGGTAATGGGCGTGACTGACATACTTAACCACGCCCCTCCAACTGTCAATCAACAATCAGAAATGGTGAGGAGGAGGAGTCTGTTAGGTTTCAATAACACTCCCCAAACCCCTTTCCCCATCTTTCTGTATGAAACGCCTACTTTATTACATCCAATCAGCTCGCAGTAGAAAAAACAAGCCACGCCCACTGCTTTCTCATTTAATATTAAGTTTCTCTGTGAACTCTTTTGCAAAAAACCGTTGCAGCTTCCGGTTCATACAGACTTTAAATCCCATTGGCATTCATGTTCATCCTTTTGTTGCTTGATGCAGAAATCTGGGTGATTTTAGAATGTTTTGGGGACATTTTGCATCTTAAAATAACCTTTTATTATTTAACAAAACAAAATAATGAGTCAGTTTAAATAATAACACATATTTGATAAAGTTATGTTTGTTATGTATGTCAAATAATGTTTGAATGTGCATTTATGTATTGAAACCTAACCTGTCTAGCTATGATTGTTTATGTTAAAGAGCCCCTATTACACATTAAAAAGGGTCATAATTTGGTTTTGGGGGTCTCCAACAGCAGGCTAGTATGCATGCATGGTCAAAACACTTTCATTGTCTTATAATCTGCATTTATTTTTAACTTATTATCCCAGTGACTCCTATATGAATCATTCAGCGACTCATTTGTTCCAAAACCCCTCCTTAGCACGATGCTAAACTGCGCTGATTCCCAGTCTGGTGCGATTGGTCGACATCGTTCAGCGCGAGAGAATGCTCACCACGGCTTATCAATATTGAAGTAGTCATAGTGTGTGCGTAAGCATATCTGCCAACACTCGTTTTTCCCGGGAGTCGTCCGTATTTCAGACACCTCACCCCCGAAATTAACCCCCCGGTCTCCCAGCATATCACTCTATTCTTAACCAGAGGTAAAAGCAGCGACACACATTCAGTATTAATGCACACAGCGGCAAAAGCTGAACCATTATGAAACAGGACCGGCGCATGAGTGTAGGAGAGCTGATGTAGCCATAGCAACGACAAATAGAGGAACACGAGTTCACAAACGCATTTTAATCCGTAAATCCATGACCCAAAGCTCATGACCATAGGTGAGAGAAGGAACGTAGATTGACCGATAAATCAAGAGCTTTGCCTTTCTCAACTCCTTCTTTAACCACAACGGACCGGTACATTGACTGCATTACTGCTGCCGTTGCACCAATCCGCCTGTCAATCTCACGCTCCATCTTTCCCTCACTCGTGAACAAAACCCCAAGATACTTGAACTCCTCCACATGGGGTAAGCACTTTCCTCCAACCTCCAACTCCAACTCCAACCTTTTTAAAAAAAAATTTAACAACAGAACTCTGTTTACATTTAATGAATGTTTCATTCACTTTAAAATTTTATAATAAAATAGATCAAATTCAGCTTTAGAAATGCCATTTGGTATCTGGTTTGAGGTTAGCATCTTCAGCTAAAGCACAAACTGTTGTAAAATGTTAGTGGTTTAAAATCTGTCACAATACAATAATACAATACAATACAATTTCCCTTCTCACATTTAAGCATTTCATATTGTTTTATACGTTAATAATGGATTCCTAATGAATACATTTTTTG
The DNA here is from genome assembly GCA_903798035.1 of Danio albolineatus. Classification (NCBI taxonomy): domain Eukaryota; kingdom Metazoa; phylum Chordata; class Actinopteri; order Cypriniformes; family Danionidae; genus Danio; species Danio albolineatus. Next base: position 3,842,472 of record CAIGQQ010032394.1, read on the forward strand.
TATATCATTCCGTTTTTAAGAAAAATGAATGGAAAACGCTTAAAATACTCGCAATTCACAAATGAGTCCTGTAATTCATTATGCTGCCTTATAATGCCTATTGCAATGTATTATATAGTCCTAAAATAGTACTAATGTGTTATGATGTGTACCAATTCATTTATTCAAAGGCATTTACACTGATATATTCAAATCTAAACATGAATTTCTGAGTGACATTGGTAATAAATCTCTTTAACTGACTGTGGGAAACATATTAATATTGACTCAAACAATCCCAGAGAGGTTTCCTGCGTGCATTTGGTTGCTTAATAAAGAAAGATTAAAGATTAACTTTGGTTAATTCAGTGGCGTGATTGCCTTTGTTTTCTTCATTATCCATGGTTCATTTGCAGGAATATATGCAGCATGTGATTTCCAGAAATAATTGCTTCAACCTGAATGTTCACTTTTGCTCTGGATGTGTGTGTTTTGTAAATAAATGGATATTCTCGGTTTATGACAACACAGCGATTTGAGCTGGCTAGAATAACCAGTTTTGAAAATTAGTAAAAAGTAAATGTAAAAAAATTGTGATGCCATTTAATTGCTAATTTAAAAAAAGAACGGTTGTGTGAATCCCCTTACAGTGCATGGGTTAGTTTTATGACAAATGTATGCACTTTTGGAAGCTTCGAAAAAAATGTCCACTACAGTATATCCAACACCATTATACAGCACAGAAGAGGCAGGATTAAATTTAAAACTACGCCGATCATGTTAATCTGAAAGAAGAAAGTCTTTCTAAACCAATGTTGGCGTAAGGGTGAGTAAACTACTGTATGGTGACCTTTTCATTACTGAGGGAACTATCCCTTTAAGAAGCTTCCTCACCCCTGCATCTGCTGTAACTCACTGGAATCCTTTGTCTTGTCGGTGTTGTGTGGCACTGGCAGATTTCCAGCCTATTAAACGCCGCCTCAGCAGTACCTCGGAAATTATTGCACTGAGAGAAAGGAGAAAGAAACAACGGGGGGTGTTGAAGTCACTCCTTACATAAACGCACATGAGGAGAAACTCTGCTGTTTCTACTTGACAGGTGATAAAAAACCTTGCAGAGGCTCATCCGCTCTTGATGACCCGCAGCGCTGCAGAGGAACACAGTTAATTGCACAATGGGCTGGAAAAACATACTGTAAGATCTGAAACTGCTGCAAGAATTGACCAATACCATAGGCCTAATTACAAAGACACAATTAATGACACATTGATTTAAATATGATATTACAAAGTAGGAAGACTATAATAGTACTTTTTCACTTGTCTATTTTATATGTATATATAAATATATATTTTTTTATATAATATGTAATATATATAATCATATAAACATATATTTTATCTATATATCTAATTTGTTTAAGCAGCCTAATATGTACTTACATTGACATTAATCATGCTACTATGTGCTTATTAAAAAAAGTACATTGTAACTACCTGTTTTTGTATTTGTTTTAAACTACGTTTTACATGTGTAAATACCAACGCTATCTTACAGCATTTTTGTAACTTTTCATTTAGTGGCTAATTCATATGAATCCGTGCGGTCTAATTCGAACAATTTAGTACAATTTGTTCATCACCCAATGAAGGTTGGGTTTAGGAGTGGGGTTAAATACATGTTTTTACATTGTGCTTATGATTGTTTAAATATCTGCATGTAATTACATCTGTAGTTAATATCTGAAATTACAATTATAACACTGTTGACCATCCCTTACACCTTAACCAACCCTAAACCTACTTATACCATCAAACCCGTCACTTACCTGATCCGTATCCCACATCCCACACATGTAAGTACATTGTACTTATTTTTGATGCAAGTACATAGTAGTTAAGGCCACTTAATATAAAGAGCGACCAAAAATTCGATTTAAGAATTTATGACACCATTGATTTTACTGTTAAGTTGGCATTAGCTGAAGGTAAGCTTTAAAGGTTTGGAAATGACATTGTTTCAAACATGTATTAGAAAATACCAATCAACCCATATGTGGTTTAATTCTAACCCAACTTTCATTAAACTGCTGAACCTTTATCATTTAGCTAAACTTAAAATGATAGACTACTTATTTCATATAACCTAGACAGAGCAATAGTTTTAACACCTTGTACCGTTTAGCAGATATATTTGATAAAGGCAGTAGGTTACTTACAGTTTTTCCATCTACATCTGGGACAGCATCTGAAACATCATGTCGTTATCTTAGCATCATCGAGCTAAAGTGGCTTTCACACAATATTATTTATCTATAAATATTACAATAAATAAATGTCTAAATACAAAAGAATAACAGAATCCACTTCATATACAGCCTAACTACAGCAGTACAGAACAATCTTATGATAATAAACAAATATTCCAGCTGAATAATGATAAAATCCATCAAAGCAATCAGAATTCGTCCTTGAAAATGAGGAAAATATCAAATAAAATTTTAAAATGTTAAATCTACAATGCCATTTTATTGTTAATTTGGCATTGGCTGAAATTAAAGGTTTGGAAATGACATAGTTTCAAACATGTATTAGAAAATACCTGTCAAACTGACCAAAAACAACCAATGTGTAGTTTAATTTTGACCCAACTTTGATTAAACTGCTTAAACTTTATCATTTAGCAAAACTTAAAATGATAGGCTACTTATTACATAC
>CAIGQQ010032394.1:3845178-3871013 GCA_903798035.1 Danio albolineatus
TTACAGTTCTTCCATCTACATCTGGGACAGCATCTGAAACATCACGGTGTTATATAGCATCATCAAGCTAAAAGGGCTTTCACACAATATTATTTATAAATATTACAATAAATATGTCTCAAAACCGTTTTAAACACAAAAGAATATCAAAATCTTCTTTTAATATGGAGCCGAAATACAGCGGCACAAAAGAACAAAATAATAATATCGCTGAAATCAGGTTCAAAACAAATTCTCCAGCGGAATAACGATAAAATCCGTTGCAGCCAATCAGAATCCGTCCTGCTTTGAGTGGCGCGAACATTTAAAGCGGCAGATGCAGATACGCCTGAGGTAAACAAATCTCCACGACATCGTAAGTAAACAAAGCGATAAGATATAACTCAGTGGATGATAATACTGTTGAAATAGTTGTTGTTTATAAACTGGTACTGTACAATTCACCAATACAACATTGTCCTTGTTACAAAGAATAACACATATTACACTGCAAAATATCTCTTAATTGTTTAGCTTTTCGAGATTTTTCTGTCCATTTATGATTATAAATAGATTATGGGACCTGATCTCTGCTCTGTCGACCTTTGATGTTGAAAATTCAACTGTGCAGTTTTTAAAAAGTGACTTTTATTGACATTTTTGGATACAAAATGTTGTATAAAATATAATAAAGACTTAAATCTATGAAATAATAGGTACGGGCAGTTTATTAGCAGGTTATTGTAGGCCTACTGTAATTTACAACACCACGCCAGAAAATTTATCATATAAAACTATAAAAAATGTCAATAAAAGTGACTTTTTCCAAACTTAATAACCTCAAAAGTTGTTGAAGGAAAGATTAAGGTCCCTTAATGCAATTCAAAACCACACATAAAGAAACTAACTAACTACATATATTTATTTAATGGACATTTTTACAGTGTATTTCAAAGTGGAAATACTAAAATCTGTACTTTTCCACTCTGAGCATCGAGTAAAAACATTGCCAAAAAAGCAACAAATCTGCATTGCATAACCCATGAATTAGCCTAAAACTGGTCCAGTCCACATGCCACAATGCATTTCACAAACCCAAGAAAGCCGCTTAAGTGTTTTCCGACATTAATAATCAGATTGTTTGTTTATAAATAGACAAATCTTCTCATTGATTGTTTGTGGAGGTCAAAGATTAGCACGTGGCTTCATCTCTGATGGGCTTTGTTTTGGCTTTTTTAGAGGATTATTGACTGCCTTTTATTGCATAAGAGTTAAGAAACATTTCCTTGTATTTTCTTATGAAAGTACTTTTCTGTGGTTATCAAACGTAATTCTAACAGAGATTGTCTTTGTTAAGCTAAGCCTCAAATTCAGAAATGCATTCTTTCCTCATTTACTGATCTTTCAGTTGTTGTCAATGTTTAAAAAGCATCAGATGCCTGCATGTCATATTGGAGTATCAATTATAGTTTATTTTTATTGCTCAGACTTTCTGTACTAATCTCCTTCATGTTTCACAGAAGAAAACACTGCTTTGCAAAACACGAGCAAGGAAATGATGCTTTTTTTTTTTGGTTAAACATCTTAACAGTCTATGTCAGAAATAGGCAAAAGCGGCAGGAACATTTTGTACGATCACTACAGCCATTTCATAATGGTTGTTTAGCAGGTTTTATAACAGTGAGTGGAGGGTCTCTGCTGTTTTTCCAGCTAATCATCTCAGTAATGGAAGTGCGATAATCCTGAAAGTTCCCTCAAATGAAAATGTGAACATAAAAGCAAAGTTAAAACCCAAAGCACATCTCTGTGAGTAGAGAAACACAAACCGAGTCATCCTGTTTCATGCAAACTACTGATTATATATCATATTAACATTTGTATTTATGTGAAGTACGAATCTATATATTTCAGAATTCTTTATAGGCAAATATACTTTTATATTTAATAAAAATGACAAATGCTAATTAATTCTGCATTTTTATGTAATGTAAATACACAAATTACTTAAGTACAAACTTTAATGATGGGTATGATTAACTGGGAATAATCTTATGACAACAATGATATACGTATACAGCTGATGTCAGTATTATTAAATATGTTACATTTTATTACTTTATAAATTTTCCCGAATTTCTGTTCAACGAAGAGATTTTTTCAACTCAATTGTAAACATAATAGTTTTAATAACTCATTTCTAATTGATTTCTTTTAACTTTGCCATGATGAAGGCACATAATATTTGAGATATTTTTTAAGATACTAATATTCAACTTAAAGTGACATTGGGGTAAAGTTAGGATAATTAGGCAAGTCATTGTATAACAGTGGTTTGTTCAGGAGACAATCGAAAAACAAATCTTGCTTCAGGGGGCTAATAATAATAACCTTAAAATGTTTTTTTTTTAATTAAATTTGCTTTTATTCTAGTCGAAATAAAACAAAAAAGACTTTCTCAAGAAAAAAAATATTATAGGAAATACTGTGAAAATGTCCTTAAAATTTTGTCAAATATCACTTGGGAAATATTCGAAAAAGAATAACTATTGCCCTGGAGGGCAAATAATTTTGCCCACAACTGTATATCAAAATTTTAAAAAGCAATTTCCAATATCATTATGTCCACAGTAACATGCAGGTATATTTTACCAAATATCTATAAATATTTGACGTTAGGTATTATTTATCTTCAAATAAGTTACAAGTTATAACAGTGATTCCATTTTTACGTATTCAGTAATTTAAAAATGAGTGAAATAACATTTAATATTCGTGTAAGAAATTAATGTTTTTCAAAATTAGTTTAAGAAGAAAAAAAGCAATAAGAAATGAAAAAACTTGTGCTGGGCAAAAATTAATGACAATTGATCACATACAAAATAAAAGCTTGTTTTGACAATATATTTGTGTGTAGTGTATATATTTACGATGTATACAAATAACCACATGCATCCATATTTTTTTTTTATATATATATACAGTTGAAGTCAGAATTATTAGCCCCCCTTTTGAGTTTTTCTTTCTTATTTAAATATTTCCCAAATGACAGAGCAAGGAAATGTTCACAATATGTCTGATAATATTTTTTCTTCTGGAAAAAGTCTTATTTGTTTAATTTCGGCTAGAATAAAACAGGTTTTAATTTTTTAAAGAGCATTTAAGGTCAAAATTATTAGCCCCGTTATACAATAACCTGCCTAATTACCCTAATCTGCCTAGTTAACCTAATTAACCTAGTTAAGCCTTTTAATGTAACTTTAAGCTGTATAGAAGTGTCTAGAGAAACATCTATAATATATTATTCACTGTCATCATGGCAAAGATAAAATAACTCAGTGATTACAAATGAGTTATTAAACTATAATGTTTATAAATGTGTTGGAAAATCTTCTCTCCATTAAACAGATATTGGGGGAAAAATAAACAGGGGCTAATAATTCAGGGGTCTAATAATTCAGACTTCAAATTCCGACTATACACACACATTTAAATATCTATATAAAATTGTTTTGTATAGTTTTTTTTCTATGTATGTGTGTGTATCCCATATACATAATAAATATATACACTACCTGACAAAAGTCTTGTCGTCGATCCCAGTTGTGAGAGCAACAAATAATAACTTGACTTCTAGTTGATCAGTAGGAAAAGTGGCAGAAGGTAGATTTTTCCCATGAATCATCTGTTGAACTGCATCCCAATCATCACCAATACTGCAGAAGACCTACTGGAACACGTATAGACCCAAGATTCTCACAGAAATCAGTCAAGTTTGGTGAAGAAAAAATCATGGTTTGGCGTTACATTCAGTATGGGGTCATGAGAGAGATCTGCAGAGTGGATGGCAACATCAACAGCCTGAGGTATCAAGACATTTGTGCTGCCCATTACATTACAAACCACAGGAGAGGGTGAATTCTCCAGCAGGATAGCGCTCCTGCTCATACTTCAGCCTCCACATCAAAGCTCCTGAAAGCAAAGAAGGTCAAGGTGCTCCAGGATTGGCCAACCCACTCACCAGACATGAACATTATTGAGCATGTCTAGGATAAGATGGAGGAGGAGGCGTTGAAGATGAATCTCATGAAGTTATTTGAGTCATTGCAGAGATGTGTGGATGCAGTCCTCCAAGCTCATGGGAGTCACACACAATATTCATTCTGTTTCCACTGCAGCATGACTTTATATTCTATACTGGACATTATTTCTGTTCAGTGACAAAAATTTGGTCTAAGCAAAGTCAGACCTTATTGTAATAAGGAAATAACTAAACATCAAGGTATGACTACATTAAATTTCGGTAAAATAAGCGTAATCTAGCAGCCTTTACCTTTCATATAAGCCACTTCTGACACCAGATGATCAACTAGAAGTCATTATTTGTTGTTCCTACAACTTTGATAGGCGACAAGACTTTTGACAGGTAGTGCATAACACACACACATATATTTTGTCAAAACAAAACTATTTTGGATGTGATTAATCTTTGCACAGGGCTAGAAAAAATTAAACAAACAAGAAACAAAAATATATTCGAAATTATCACGACTTCCAGTATATTCACCAAACTGAAGGTCAAACTGAGAGCAATGCATTGAGGGAAAGAGCACAAGCAGTGTGCGTGTGTGTGTGTGTGTGTGTGTTATAAAAGATGAACTGGACTCTTTGCTTAATTCTGAAGTTTATTCGTCCCATTTACTTTAAGAATTCGGATTCATCAAAAGGCCTTATAAACAGTTTATGGCTCGCAGAGACTCTGATTGCTTACAGGAAAGATTTTCTCTAAACAAGCCCCGTCCGTCCATTCAACCAACCAATCGAAATGGCGTCAGATTGAGTCGTCTTGGTTTGTGCCGTCGTACCATATAATAATAATAATAATAATAATATCGTACCATTCATGTCACAGTTTAAGGCCGAAGGGTACAGCAACGCGTCTGAATTTCATTTACATTTGTGTCGAAGCAAAACATCCCACCAGCACAGTGATGTTTTGTTGAATTTCCGCCATGTTGGAGAGGGATTATGGGACCGAACGGACCTCAGGCGGTCGTTTCTTCGTCTGAAATGCAGTCTCTTCATGCACAGGCATCCTTCATAGTACCTTAATCAATAGTCTGTTACAGATTATCATGTTTTCATATCAAAAAAAACGTGTAGAGATTTCTCCGTCGTCGAGATCGGCGTACAAACGTGCCACGCATATGTCGCCATCTCAGCTAATCTAACACACACACACACATTCTCTCTCTGACACACGCACGCTCTCAAACACACACACATAAAGTTAAAAAACGTCATAAAATGAACAAAAACAAACAACGCACATGAAAACACGCGTTTCCATGACAGGCATTAAACACAAATAAAGCAAACAGAAGAACGGACAGCGAGACCCAGAGAGAGAGAGAGAGAGAGAGAGAGAGAGAGAGAGAGAGAGAGAGTCAGCCAGTGAGAAACGGGGCGGTTTCCCCCATAATGCATTGGGCCTGACACGCTGTGGCCCTTTGTTTCCAGTGGTGTGATCATTCAGAGCCTCATTGGAGAGCAGCGGAGAGACGGACGGCTGACGGGACGCTCCGGGGTCGGGGTGGAGGACGGGTGGGGCAGGGTGTAGCGTCCCGTGGGGGGCTAGCGGTTGTTTTTCGCTGCCTCTTTGGCCGCTATGATCAGGGGCGTGAGGCTGGACAGAGGCTTGGCCACCTTCAGGAACTGGTGCTGCAGGGAGAACAGAAACAGAGAGAGAGACGTCACTTATGCAAACTATTTTGCCCCTGTTTAGAAGATGTGAAATAAGTCTCTGATGTCCTCTAGACCAGTGGTTCTCAACTGGTTTGGCCACTGGACCCACATTTTTACATGGTCATCAAGCTGCGACCCAAATTTTTAGGAACTGTAATATAATTTTAGGAATTATAATTAATTTGTATTTATTTGTTAACATACACAAGTAGTGACAGAAAAATCATGAGAAAATCAGCAAGACTTACAAATAAACAATATTTTATTGCTGACATTTAACAAAATGTATCAAATTATAGAAATATTACTAAAAACGACAAACACTGTAAACAGCGGTTAGGGGAAGGAAAGGTTGTTACCATAAACAAAACTGAACTGTTAATAAAACATCAACACTGATCCTGTTGAACAGAACAAACCAGCAAATAACAGTAAATGATTAAAATAATCATTACCATTTTTACATCTAATATGACAGCAATTATAAACATGTTTCACTTAACAGTAATTTGGGAAGATAATGAGATAACTGAGGATGTGCTTTACTGATGTGATAAGAGTTTCAAAGTCAGGAGTGATGGTAGACAGTGCTACCCGATGATCGTGCTCTATGTACAACCTGTTCCTTTGCTGCACATAGGACAAGTCTGTAACTGCACTTTTGCGCATGCGGGTCAGTTTAGGACCATGATCTGTTCACAATGCAAATCTGATATTGGCCACATTTATAACAGCAGTGTGAACAGCTACGCAAAACAATCAGATCTGAGAAAAAAATCAGATTTGAGCACTAAGCCTTGCAGTGTGAATGTTGCCTAAGTGCACGCGCTTATGTTGGGATCAGGGAAGGAGCAAGCTCAACTGGCACGAACGCCGCCCTGACTACTGTGCCACCCTAGGCAGCTGCCTAGGTCGCCTCTATGGACACGCCAGCCCTGGTTGGAATAAAGGCTGACGACCAGGAAGACGTGTGAGGTTGTTCCGAGAAGAACAGTCATGTTGTCTGTGCAATGTTTATCGGACCAGCTCACCCGAGGCCTCAAGTTCAGTCTATGTTTTCACTCCAAGAACAAGAATAACATTAGTTTCATAATGCGATGCGCACTGTACATCGAACTGACATATACATCAACTACAACTCCAACCTGAAAAGCACATAGTGGTAAGTGTCAAAATGATCCCAATTTGAACCTTATTAATGGTACCTATGGGATAACTAAAGAAAATGCTGTTTAATGGAGTAACTGATTAGCCCAGCAGTGGCCATTCTCACTGTTAACCATTAAAAATATAACATTTAAACATGATTTTTTACATAAAAAGGGTGATTTTATAAATATATAGTGCTAAGTCAGAATTATTAGCCGCCCTGTATATTTTCCCTAACAAAACGAAGATGTTATCAACACAACACACCGGGTGCTCCGGTTTCCACCACAGTCCAAACACATGCGCTACAGGTGAACTGATGAACTAAATTGGCCATATAGTGTATGAGTATGTGTGTGAATGAGAAAGTGTATGGGTATTTCCCAGTACTGGGCTACGACTGGAAGGGCATCCACTGCATAAAACATATGCTGGATAAGTTGGCGGTTCATTCCGCTGTGGCGATTTCTAAGATATGGAAAGTAAGTTCTGCCAATTTTAAATAAATCAAACAAACATTGGAAATTAAAATGAAAACCAGATTAACAATTTCATTATAAAACACTGTTTCAAAATACCTGCCAAAATTAAAAAAGAGAGACTGCTCATGGGAGGAATGTTTGATCTTGTGTCCTCTGTTCCTCTTGCTATACCAATGCAGCAGCTGCTTCACATAAAGGCTTATCAACAGTTTTAGCCATTATATATTAGTAACTCACGCTGTCCCATCCGTCAAAGCCGTGTTTCTGCCCTCGGGCTCTGAAAACACTCGACGTCACTTGAATACGCCCCTCCCACTGATTAGCATAGGCTTTGCATACAGGTTGACGTTGAAAATGAAAATGAAAACTGAAATAAAAGGGTCAATAAAAGGAAAACTTAAATTTACGTTTTAATTTGAATTGTGTCACTATTATAGCGTGAACATTAATAACAAGCTATGTAAAAATTGTGTTTGCATTTTATTTTTCAGTTTGGCTTTACATTTTATTTTTGGCAGTCTTGACGCGGAAATGCAGTGAAAATGAAATCTTAAATCGGCAACTTCATTTTAATGATCAATTTGACAGGGATGAGGTGTTGTCACAGTGAAAATGAAATCTTAAATTGACAACTTCATTTTTATTATCAGTTTGACATGGAGGAGGTGTTGTCACAGTGAAAATGAAAATTTAATAATTTCATTTTCAATTTTGGCAGGTATTTTGAAACAGTGTTTTATAATGAAATTGTTAATCTGGTTTTCATTTTAATTTCCAATGTTTGTTTGATTTATTTAAAATTGGCAGGATTCACCTTCCATACTAAAATAGAGTCTAACCAGGAAAATGAATGAATGAATGTTCACTCCATGGCTAACCTTTGACGTAGTTAAAGGCATAGTTCACCCAAAACTAAATCTACTTTACTCTCCCTCAAGTGGTTTTACACATTTTATGAGTTTCTTTCTTCTGTTGAACACAAAAGATGATAATCATTAACTTCTATAGTATTTGTTTTTCCTACTCTGGGAGTCAGTGGGTACCAGGTTTTATGTTTATTCATCAAAAAAAGAAACTCATAAATATATAAAACCACTCGAGGGAGTAAATAATGAGTAGATTCTCAGTTTCGGGTGAACTCTCCCTTTAACCTGAGAGTGAACTGTGAATTTGAGTACTTATCGTACTGTAAATCCTTTCTATTTTTGCCTCCGCTTTCTGTGATGACTGAGATTTCACAGTGTTTACACAGGTTTCTCCATCCGCCTCTAGAAATGAAACTACTGACTCATGTAATGTGTTACACAATGCCAATACTGATCCTCAGACTCTTCTGGCCTTTTCCAGAAAATTCTGCCAGCTAAATTTACACAGGAGGGCCAATAATTCTGATGAATATATAATATCACATACTGAAGTCTGTTTGATTACTGACTATAACTAAACAGTAGTGTGTACCTGTAGGAGCTCTTTGGCAGAGCCTCTTTTCTCCACGTCCATCTCCAGACAGCGGTTCAGGAAATCCCGAAACACAGCAGAAAGTTTCTCCGGGTTCTGCAGCTCCGGCGTCCCGTTAGTGGCGATCAGATACAGAGCCTGAGGACGACAAACAGCTAAATAACTCATACAAAATGACTAACTTGTTTCATTAAGAGGGTAACTTTAAAAAAGTAACACTAAACAGATTGAACAGTGTTAATGTACAGTTAATACACTGACTGTAAAAGCACAACACACTCCTTTTTTATTATGCATGCACTTATTTAAACTAAACCACCATTAAATAACAATAAAAATAAATCACTGAAAACTTTAATGAAAGCTATATGTTTTGTACTTAACTGTTATTAAATAATATATTGTTTAAGCTACATGAAATTAATAATTAACGAAAATATTTTGTTTATTTAGTAGCAGTTAGTTATAATAATAGTATTCATTAATTTTCTTTTCGGCTTAGAACCTTTATTAATCCGGGGTCGCCACAGCAGAATGAACCGCCAACTTATGCAGCATATGTTTTACGCAGCGGATGTCCTTCCAGCAGCAACCCATCACTGGGAAACATCCATACACACTCATTCACACTCATACACTAAGGCCAATTTAGCCTACCAAATTCACCTATACCACATGTGTTTGGACTGTGGGGGAAACCGGAGCACCCGGAGGAAACCCACGCCAACACGGGGAGAACATGCAAACTCCACACAGAAATGCCAACTGACCCAGCTGAGGCTCAAACCAGCGACCTTCTTGCTGTGAGGCGATCATGCTACCCACTGTGCCACCGTGGCGCCCGATGATAATAGTATAATATAAACAATATAATAGTATATAATAGTTTGTTACGTGTTGTTAAAGGGCCATGAAACCCCCCAGTCTCAGCGGGGTGTTTTCACACCTCTAGTTTGGAAAAGCTCAGTAAAGTGGGCGTGTCCAGCTCTGTTTAGGTGGGACTGTCGGGGAAGGGGAAAGAGGGAAGGTTTTGCATAAAAATGGGAGTTTCCATTTGTGCACGCGCTCCTTTTCACACAGATTGTGTTTACATGGACATCAGTAATCGAATTATTTGCCAAATTATTAATTTGTTGACTTTAACGGCACTTTCTCTTTATTTTCGGATTCGCGTGATGGGCAGGGCTTCTGTCTATGGTTTGGTGGCTGTAGCTTTATTGCTAAATGGCTAACAGGGGGTTTATAGAGAGAATAACTGTTTTATGAAGGCTGATAAACAGCGTCGATTCGTTTGGAGCTGTATCTGAGTCCACTAGATTATTTCAGAGGTGCACCAGCTCTGTGAGCTCATAAACTCCTCCAGAAACTGAACCTGGATGATGGAGGCTTTCAGCGGTGCTTCTGACTGAGTCGAGCCCAGTTTGATGAACTGTTGTCAGCAGAAGGATTTTCCCCCGAGACTGAAGCGATTCGCGCGAATTGCGCGTTAAGTGCGTCAAACGCGCGGCGCCATTCGCGTGTATCGTGCTGCAGGATGCCTATTCGCGCCTTTGCATTGCATTAACCTTACATGTAAATCACTCGTGCTTGACGCGTCTTCCTCGTCTGCTGTGAACGCAGCATAACAGGTACAATCTTCGAAGCAATCATGAATATTAATGAAGTTGCGCCGCATACACAATAAAGCGCTCTGGTTGGTTTGAACCAAGTCTTTCTCATGAGTTATTGCCGCACACTCAGAGACGTCAGAATGTTCTGGCCGGTACAGACTCCTCACGCTGGAATACACGCAAGGATCTCATCGGCGTGACGCAGCTTCAAAAAGTCGTTTCAAACCGGAAGAATGAATTTGCTCGAAATAACGCAAAAACAACCAATTTTTACTTTTTAGTCAATTATATGTGTCCTAATAGTGTTTATAGCAGCGTGAGACACATATATGACTGTCAACAGCTCAAAACATGTGTTTTGGTGTTTCGTGACCCTTTAAACATATTGTTTCACATTTAAAATGTAAATGTACAAATTTATTTATAAAGTATATAAATTACAGCAGCCAGAAGAGAGAATAAAGTCTAATTTACCGTCCTGCCGCATAGACGCTGCACTAGAAGCACCTCGCACATATATATTACTGTGTGTGTATATATATATATATACACACACACATACTATTACCCACCCAAACCAAAATTTTAATGGGGCTAAAGTGACGGCCATACTGCTTTATAGTTGTTCCTGAATTGTACCTGTAAAACACGTGAGTATACCGAGGGTATACTCAGGTATTGATCCTCAGAAGTCGTAATACCCAAACAGCTCATGGAAAAAAGTAGGCATACTGAGTATACCTGCGTATAGCCCCGACTACACCACTGATGTGTGTGTGTTTAACTAAAATAATTATATTGTTGTAGCTGCACATATTGCTGAATGTGGTGTAGTTTCTCACCCTGAGCGGGTTCTCGTTGAGGTAGGGCGGTTCGCCCTCGATCATCTCGATGGCCATGATGCCCAGAGACCAGATGTCCACTTTGGGCCCATAAGCCTTGCGGGTCACGACCTCCGGCGCCATCCAGTAGGGCGTCCCGACCATTGTGCTGCGTTTGCTCTGTTCGGGAGTGATCTGAGCGCAGAAGCCGAAATCAGCTGACAGACACAAACAAAAACAAACAGACGGATGGTCAGACACAGTAAATAAACACTGCATTAAAAGCAGAAGAAAGAAGAAAAGCAGCAAAGAGGATCCACGTTTAATAATTCAGTAAATAATTGAGGTGATATGAGGAAAAGCTGGACAGTTGCTCCCCCTGCTGGAGAAAAACTCAATCACACACACACTGTTGATCAGTTTAGCAACTTTTATCATCTTCAAAAAGCAATTAGAAACACATCGATCAAGTTTTTATGTTTTTTTGCCAACTTTTAGCAACTTATAAAAACTCTAAAAGGTGTGTGTTTATATATGCATAATAAACAAACACAGTACACACATACAGTATGTCACAAAAGTGAGTACACCCACAGCTGGCCCTCCCTATAAGCGAACTAAGCGGCTGCTTAGGGCCCCGCAGCCACTAGGGGACCCCCCACAACCCACCATGGCCTTCATTGCCTTCCCCATTTATATACCTGATTTATTTACCGAATTGGACCGCGAAAATGAAACGAAACTTACTCTATTCTTCAGGCGTAGAGAAAAACTGAAGGGAAAAATGACGACGAGAAGAGACAAGCTCAAATCACTTTTAAGTGCTAATGATGATGTTAAAGACAATCTTGAGGCACATCTATCTAAAATTGGCAATTACAGATTAATAACTGTTGTCCCGTGCTTTTAGCCTAAAACACATTTTACTGGAATGCAATACTGAAGTGTCTTTCACTGACATATTTTGCACACTGGTAATATTTTTCCTGAGACATGTTTAAAAAAGGTATGTCGTAATTGTATTAATCATAGTTTAATATAAGCTCTGGACCCCGCATCTGACAAGTAAGGAACAGGGATGGAGACTGAATAAGGGAATAATAAAGTTTGTGTTTGGCTATTACCATTAACCTAGTATTTGTCCCCTACCTTTTTCTTATATGTTTTTTTTTATTTTAATATTTTATTATTTATGGATCAATCTGTGCATTAACATTAATTTATTATTATTATTATTATTATTGAGTTTTAATGAGTTCAGATTGTATATTTTATTACTAAGTAATGCATTTAATTAATTATTTTTTCAGTGTCGTTTCATTGCAGGGTTTTTACTTTGGAATTATTCTGCTTACGGCCCCCCAAATGTACAGGGCCGGCCCTGAGTACACCCCTCACATTTCTGCAAATATTTATTTATATCTTTTCATAGGACAACACTGCAGAAATGACACTTAGACACAATGAAAAGTAGTCAGTGTAAACTTCGTTTAGCAGTGTAAATTTACTGAATAGACTATTAAAGCACTTTTGATCAGACATTCAACGCAGCTGATCCATTTGGGGTTCACAACAACACAAGTCCGTTTTCTGCATTCTTGGAATAGAGAAACAGCCTGTGTGTGTGCTTGTGTACGCACTACTATGCCTCTGATTGGCATAATGATGGAAATGTACTCTATCTAAGCCAATCATCACGTTCTAAGTTACACTCCATTCACAAACACACCAATCATCATTGCTATTTGGTTAAGTGTCCATCCCCAGCCCTGAACACACACACACACACACCAGAGAAAGAGAGGTATTGCTGAATAGCCCTGTTTTAGTCACCGATAAGGGTGAACAGATGTCTCAATTTTCCCAGGAGAGTCCCTTTTTTTCGGCATTACCGCATCGTAGAACCAAAAATAAAACTTAAACAGTCTTCATCACTGATTAACTTGTACATGTAGTAACAGAAGCTGGGATAGGCGGAATCATGCTGAATGGACTCATAACTGAAGCGCAGTTTCGGCCACGCAGCGCTTACAGCTGGACTCAAAAAACCGGCACGCGCCTGCACAATCCTGACATCACACAATATAACCGAGACAGTGCGTGAACAAATCAAATAGCTAGCAAAAGCAGATATTAAAATGTCTGTCATTGCAGAGTACTGTATGTATCTCAAGTAAATACACTCGGTTATGCTTCATAGTGTCTAACTGAACTAGTTAGAAAGCAAACGTCTTTAACGAATGTTTACTTTGCCCCTTTTATGAAAACGACAGAAATAACATGGAGCAATGAAATATTGAAGCTGGCTTTCATCAGACAATACTGTATATCTAAAATAATAATAATTAAAATAAGGATGCTAGTCTACTGTAACTCAGAAGACCACAATATTTTGGATATTAGAAGCAGGGGGGTTTAAAGATATCCTATCATTAGGGATTTATGTTCTACAGGAACTCTTTAAAGGTAAACCCCTATTTAAAGTGTTTATTATAAAGCACTAATTGAGGATGTATTACAAATGTTTTTTTGTTTTGCAGATTTTTGCAGATTGTTTGAACTTTAAAGTTCACATTATGTCATTAATTAATTTAGTATAGCGTACTTGCAGACCTATTATAATAAACTAGAATAATATATATAATAATCAAATATAAATCAAATGGTGAAAAATTAGATCATAATATCAATTAGTAAATTATTAATAATACTAATAATAATAATGACAACAACAATTACATATATATATATAGTTATTTTTTTTGTGATGTAAAAAATAAAAGGGGGTCCTTGGTTTTGCTATAGCCCCAGGGCCCAATGTGTCCTTATTCCAGCCCTGGCTGTGAGAGAAGCTGCTCGCATTAAAACTGCTACAGTGTTCTCAATTACAGTAACGCTCATTTTATTGTCAGTAACGGTAACGGCATTGTAACGGGGGAAACAGTAGCTGCGTCCCAAATGGCACACTATACACTATATACTATGCCTATAGTATACGTATGTAATCTTCTCCCAGATGGAACACTAATGGCTTTTTTACTAAGCGGAAGTTCAAACCGTTTCCCCGATGACGGTTGCCAAATTAATGAAATAAATGACCAAAATACCAAATAATACCTGTCATGAGTAAAACCGCATTCACCGTCGGGAGGCGCTATAATCACCCTCATAGGAGAATTTTGCTTTCACAATCCAGAATAAATAAAGTTATCCAACATGTGCGCCCGATAGCTCCGCCCCTTCCGTTACGTGAGCAAAGCTGCGGTCCTTGAGTGTGTGAAGTGTCCATCATTACACACTTCATTTTATCGGTGGAATGAGTGCATCATCCGGGTGATTAAAGTGCACTTATTATTTCTAGAGTTTTCAGTGTGAACGCACTACTTACACTATTTATACTACAAAATGGCATAGAATAGTGCATAAGTATGCGATTTGGGACGCACCAAGTAACTCATTTGATAACTCCTTACTGAATAAATGAACGCCGTTAGCAACGCCGTATATTTACAGCGCCGTTATGAACAAATGAGTTTCAGCTGTGCTTTAACTCACTGAGTTTGACGGAGCCGTCCATCCCCAGCAGGATGTTGTCGCTCTTGATGTCTCTGTGAATCACCTGATTGCAGTGCAGAAACTCCAGAGCCTGCAGACACTACATGCAGAAGAACAGAAAACCAGTGAAGAGATGATGAGGCCAACCACCGAGGACAACACACACACTTAATACACTTCATTGAACATCTACACACAATGACTTCACTATATATAACTGCAGGGTAGCTCTATATGTTTATGTATAATAACTTTGACTATTAGAAGCTTTTAGTTACTAGTTAATTGGCTAAAGTAATTAATAACTAATAAGGTAATGGTGACTATTGACCTGATCTCTTCTGACTGTGATTGTAAGGAAATAATGTGCATCTTTTGTGAAGCTGCTTTGAAACAATAATTATTGTAAACAGTGCTAGACAAATACACTTGACTTGAATTCAAATTTACATGTCAGTCATATGTAGGTCACGTGACCATGCTGAAGAATCACCTGACACAAGATCAGTGCAGTTTTATTTATATACTGTTATTGTGTGGATTCATGCTTTGAATTTGCTTTTATTTTGACACTTTTTACTTTTCATTGGTAAAGTTTTTTCCTCTCCGCTGTCGCCACTGGCTCGCATGGTTTGGGACCTGTAGGGCTGCGCATCGATGGATTTGCTCTTCACTGTTTGGACTCTCAGCAGTGAATATTAAACCACACTGAACTGAACTGAACTGAACACTGATAACTGGACTGACACTCTACGTTTCAATTTACTATAGTCTTCTATGTGAAGCTGCTTTGACACAATCTACATCAAAAAAAGTGCTACAGAAATGAAGGTGAATTGAATTGAATTTGAAATTAAAGGGACGGGTCATCCAGAAATAAAGATTTATTCATTATTTACTCATCCTCGTGCAGTATTTGTTTTTCCTACTATGAGAGTCATTACCGATTTCGAACATTCTTCAAAATATCTTCTTTTGTGTTCAACAGAAGTAAGAAACTCAGAAGGGTTATAAATCACGAAAGGAAGAGTAAACCTTCATTTTTGGGGTGAACTTTCTCTTTAAGTTACATGGAAATGAACAAGACATAAATAGAGCCAAGTCAACATGGATATTGCGGTCATATGTACTGTAGGGCATTTGACAATCATAAATTTATTTTAGCATTAAATATTCAGATCTGAAAAATCTTTAAAGGTGCAGTATGTCAGTTTGACACCCAGTGGTTGAAACAGGTATTGCACTCCTGGATCAAAACAAACGAAGTGCAGGTTGCAGGTGCAGGAGTGAGTGATTTAGGGCGTACTCACACTATGTACAGTTCCCTTTAACCGGGCCAAAGCATGCTTCTCCCCCCTTCCGTCTCCCCCAACGGCCCGCACTCTCATTGCATTCGGGCCTGAGCACGCTTACGTCATCTGATGCGCTGTTCAGTGTAAGAGAAGCGCTCTCTGAGATTTCAGTGGGTATTTCTTTCTATCATTATATGGTTTCAGTGGTTTGATATGCAGTGACACACAGTCAGATATTCTGCTGAACAGATCAGCCACTGCTGACGCTCATAAACAATCATAAACCCCTCGTGCTGCAGGAATTAGGAGGTTTACTAAAGGTGCAGCTGTCGTGCAGTGAGGCGTTTGTGTCTTTAATAATCTACCACAGTTTGTGTTCATTAAACAGTAGGAAGGATTAATAAATCCATATCAAACAGTCCCCAAACGTCACGTCTCCTCTTCAGTTTCGGGCTCAGGCGCGCTTTGCACTCTCACTACAAGCGTACCGCACCAAAGCCCAAGTGAACCGCGCTCAGGCACACCTCTTCAAACCGGGCCAGGGCTGGCCAACTTGTCCTTACCAACACCTCATATTGATATATTAGAAACGGCTTTTATTTCTCAGGTGAAAGGTGAACAACAGAAAACTGACAATAATCAGCTCAGGTACACCTCGTGTGCTTTATTCAGTGTTAAATGCTAATGACGTGAGTTTGAATGCCATTTACATGACATTTATTGCCATATACTGAAAGCTGCAGCAGATAGTTCACCTCAGACGTTGAAATTTACCTTTAGAACTAAACACGTGATTAACATTATTAAATGTACATGCTGAAAGAGGGTTAATATGTATTAAACAGATTACAAACCTTACCATATCATGAGTGAGTGCATATTCTGTGCTTCCCTACGGCTGGATTTAAACTTCTGTCGTGTTTCGTCTGGTGCAAACACCCAAATTGCTCATCACTGCGTATCCCGGCGTGAAGCGTGTTTTTAGGACACGCGGTTACAGTGTAACCTGCTCACTTAATGTTAATGTTCGTAATATTTATATCATTTACTAATTAACAACCTAATGCAGAACTGAATCTGTCTCATTTCGGAGTCTGCTACTGTCCACCAGAGGTTGTATTTCGGTCACAGACGCATGCTTTGAGAGCCTTCCTTTTTGACTGAATGAATGAAATACGCTGAAACATAATTGGCTAAACTGGCATTGGGCGGGTTAAAATAACCAAAATAAAGACAGACTTCCGGCACGGAAAAAACACATTTTCAAAGCAGAATATCTGACTTCAGCACTGTTTTTCAGATAAACGAGAATGTTCACTTGGCATGTTTCTGAAATATCTGCAATATTATTGTAGTTTCGGTCCCACTTTATATTAAGTGTCCTTAACTACTATGTACTTGCATCAAAAAATAAATCCAATGTGCTTACTGTGTTCATAATGTATTTGAGAACACGTGTGGTGCTCTTGAGTTGGTATAGGGGTAGGGTTAAGAACAAGTTTGGTGGTATCGGCAGGTTTAAGGATGGGTTAAGTTGTAAGGAATGGTCAACAGTGTAATTAAAGATGTAATTACAGAAATTAGTTACAGATGCTATTTCATACAGGTATCTAATCAGGCATGCAATATAAAACATGTATTTACACAATAAGTACATTGTAACGAATTATTAGTTTAGGTGTAAATACATATTAGTTAAGACCACTTAATATAAAGTGGGACTGTATTTTTTTGCTTTAGAACAGTCAAATACTTACATACAGCACCTTTAATTTTAACATTATTTGGCCCATCACTTATGTAAATGTGTGTAAATAAATATTTATTTGTTTTATAATTATTTTAGTAACATTATTACATTGTTTAAAATGATTTATGTACAATACGGCTTGTAAAGTCATATATTCTGTCTTTATTCAATATTTTATATGAGAGACTTGCTTTGTTTACCAAACAAGTGTTTCTAATTGAATTTGCATCTTAAATAAAAGTTCAACAAAAGATCTTTTAATTCTGTGTTCATTTCTTTTGTACTACACAGTCAGTATCATTCCTTTTTTTTTTTTGACAAAACTTTGCACAGAAATGAAAATAATGTCTGTAGATTTATGTAAATCACAGTGAAATGAGTATTTGTACACTGACCTCCCGACAGACGGCTGCGATCTGTGCTTCATCCATACATGTTTCTGTCACCACATCCGTCAGCGAGCCTCCAGCCAGATACTCCATCACCACCCACAGCTCATCGCCGACCAGATAACTACAGGACACCACAACACATACAATACAGGACACAGTTAATCTTAGATAATGTATGTACTACCATGAACAAATGACGAACAATGCATTTATTACAGTATTTAATCATGTTTGTTGACATTAATAAAAATACAGTCTACTAATGTTAAATCTGAACTCACACTGCCATAACTAATGTTTAAACATGATGGTAATGCCTGTTGAATTATGATTAATAAATGCTGTTAAAGCATTGTTCATTGTTGATTCATGTTAGTAAATATATTACCTACATGTCCTGTGTTGTACAGTGCTACCAGAAAACACTGAGGGTACTCACACTAGGCACGGTTGTCTTGTCCCCCTCCCCCTCAGCCTGCACTCACACTGCATTTTATCTAACGCTTCCGTCATCGATAATGTGACTGTTCAGTTAAGGAGAATACCAGACCCGCTAGTTTTTCGCGATTCCGCAATCGCTGAATCCAACGCGAAATCAACAAAACGTCACAAATTGTCGCGATCTTGCAAAAATCATATTTAAACGCAAAATAATCACAAAAAAATTAAATAATCACATAAAACATCCAATTCAAAACCATAAAATTGATTGATTGATTGATTTTATTTGACAATTTTGACAAAATATACAAACTAGTCCAGTATAACTAATTCATGCATATTTTAAAAACTGTTGAGGATAAAATACACAAAAAAGCCACAGGCTTATTTCCATTGTGTTATCCTCGATATTCTTAAAAAATGGACGAGCAAATCATAAATGGAGTGCAAACATCATCAGCTCAAACAACTCTACACAACAAAACTCCTCAACTTTAATTGTAAAACAACCATTTTTTAATTTCCCTTCTAAAAACGCTCTCGACTTGAATCTCTTTAAAACTTCCAGGCAAAGCACCCCAAGCAACAGAGCTGCTACACAAACAAAAATTTCTACCTGATCCACTCTTAAATCTACAGGGATAAACACCCCTGCAACTCACTCTTGTAGAATGACAGTGCACCTCACTAACTAAAACATAATAATCAACCCTTTTTACAACTTTAAAAAAATTACTTTTACTATAATGTTCATTATTTAATTGTGTCAGTGGAGGAACTTTCATAACAATTCTACACAGCTTATTTTGGGCCGTCTGCAATTTATTTTTCATTTTTTTAGAACTACCGCTGTACCAAAAAGCAGCAGCATAGTCAAAATATGGCTGCACTAATGCACTAGCTAATATTTTTAAAGTTTGGGTATCTAAGAGCTCTGCCTGTCTAGCTAAAAACTTAATTTTAGAACAAACTTTTGAATGGACTGTAACAGCCATCTTCATTCATTCATTCATTTTCTTTTCGGCTTAGTCCCTTTATTAATCCGGGGTCGCCACAGCGGAATGAACCGCCAACTTATCTGGCATTTGTTTTACCCAGCGGATGCCCTTCCAGCCACAACCCATCTCTGGGAAACACATTCATACATTCTCATTCACACACATACACTATGGACAATTTAGCTTACCCAATTCACCTGTACCGCATGTCTTTGGACTGTGGGGGAAACCGGAGCACCCGGAGGAAACCCACGCAACCACGGGGAGAACATGCAAACTTCACACAGAAATGCCAACTGGTCGGCGCAATAGCCTAGCGGTTAGCGCGCCGACATATGGTGCAGCAGCACGTCAGGGCGTCCCGAGTTCGAATCCCGGCTCGAGGACATTTCCCTACCCTACCCCCTCTCTCTCTCCAACTTCGCTTCCTGTCTCAATACTGTCCTATCTAATAAAGGCAAAAAGGCCAAAAATAAATCTTTAAAAAAAAAAAAAGAAATGCCAACTGGCCCAACCGGGACCTGCCCCAACCGGGGATCGAACCAGCGACCTTCTTGCTGTGAGGCGAACGTGCTACTCACGCGCCACCGCTGCGCCTGTAACAGCCATCTTCTCACCTGTCAAATTACTATCTAAAACGCACCCTAAATATTTAACTTCATGTTTTGGTGTAATCATTTGAGGTCCTACTTTTACCTCTGACCTG
This sequence comes from Danio albolineatus, assembly GCA_903798035.1. Classification (NCBI taxonomy): domain Eukaryota; kingdom Metazoa; phylum Chordata; class Actinopteri; order Cypriniformes; family Danionidae; genus Danio; species Danio albolineatus. The sequence continues at coordinate 3,865,554 of CAIGQQ010032394.1, forward strand.
ACACATTTTCTCAGTTTTGCTGAGAAATATAAATTTTCAATAAATTCCTTCCTTTCATGATACACAATTAATGCTGCATCATCCGCATATAATAAAAGCTTTTTAGAACAAGCCATTTTCAAATCTTTGATATATATTAAAAAAAGCAGAGGGCCTAAAACACTGCCTTGTGGAACCCCATAAGAGACGGTCGAATAATCTGAAAACACCACATTTAAATCTACTATTTGAGATCTGTTTTCAAGATAAGACTTGATCCACTTACATTTATTATCTAAATATGTTTATTTCAGTTTGCAATTAATTGTTTTACATGACTTGTAGAGGTGCGTACGCAGCACTTGTGATGGATTTGAGTGCCTCTCAAAAAGTGACGTCTCACCTACACCCTCACAATCATCACATTATATGGAATGAGGGGCGGGGAGGGGATTGTTTTGCAGACTGTGCAGTAAGCAGACGCGGGTGAAGTGTGAGTGATTTACATGTGAAGTCAATGCAGAGATGCGATTAGACATCCTGTGGTGCAAATTGTGCGTTTGATGCGCTGCAGACTGCAAAAAAGTGCGAGTAAACATCTAACAAATAGAGCAATAGAACAAACAGAAAAGCAAGATTACAATGATGGAGAGTGGCTCAAGGATGACAGTCGCTGGACGTGACCGAATTGAAGGACATTATTTGTGCTTTACACGTATGGCTGGTGTAAATGATTTCGTTTTACTCTTTCCCTGCAGTAATTGAGAGAAAACGCTCCGCTGCCATTGACGAGTTTTACGGCAATCAGTGTTTTAGGTGTAATACGGTAGGGGATTCCCTAACGCATGTCCTGAGTGAGGTACATGATGTCAGATGATCCGGGCAGTGAAATCTGAGAGAAAGTAAGATTGTGAATAATTATAATAAGAGTTATACAACCTTCCTTTGGCTTAATCCCCACAGTTTTAGATCCGTTTTTGGATCTCGTCTTGACAAGAGACCAAAATTAAGAAGCACTTTGATATAACACTTAATATGGTAAATAATATATTTATTTATATCATTTTTTATATTTATATTTTTAATGTATATGTTTATATTTATATTTTTAATTAACAAAACATTCTTCGCACATTTCTGGAAATTACCACCACAAAATCTGTCATTTTTATTGCATTTTGGTTTAATAAAAAAATTTAAAAAATCACAAAAAAAAGTGAAAAACTGGGGGTCTTGTCTTAAGTTTAATAACGATTATTAATCGTTATCGTTAATAATCGCGTTTATTAACGATTATTTTGCGTTAATAAACGCAAAAAAAAAAAAATCACAATTTTTTTTAAATTATCACATAAAACATTCAATCCAAAAGCATAAAATCTAATTATGTTTATATATGTATACATTTCATTGTAAAATACATTCTGAGGGAGCCTATATATGTATATGTCTCCAAAGTAATGCAAATTGTCAGTTAAAGCACGGCTGTGTCTATTGTCTAACAAATGGCTAAGTAATGGCTTGGGCTGGTCAAGTGGCAGGACGGGTTCTGACTCCAGCATATCATTTGCACACTTTGTTTTCATGCTAAAAGGTATCGTGAATGGGTAGTTGTATGCTGATGACTAGGGCCGGACGGAATCTGCGGACATTTTTTGCTATTTCTGCTGAGTATTTTGTTAAAAATCTGCCGATTTATGCTGAATGATTTTGGGAGTATCATAACTAAAACCTTAATATATTAACTAAAAAATAATACCTTTTTAAATTTATTTAATGTTTACAATGCAAATCCAATAAAATCCACTTTACTTGGTAAACAAAGCAAGTCTCTGATATAAAATCTTTACTAAAAGACAGAAAATATTACTTTACAAACTGTATTGTAAATAAATCATATGAATATTTTCATATTAGTCAGTATTATTACTGAAATTAATTTAAAAACTGAATAAATATACATGTACACACATTTACACCAGTAAATAAACAGAATCAATGATGGGCTAAAAATCTGCGGAAATCTGCGCGCGCTGATTCCGTGTGGCCCTACTGATGAGATTTGGGCTGGGGGAAAAAGGCAATTTACCCTGCTGACAACAACACTTCATTTCCATGTTTTGTTTTAGACCGTCTCCACCTACATGTGTCAATGTCTGTAAAAATTTATTTAAACTGAGTGCTTAGCTGCACTAGTTCTGAGTTCTTTCGATGATGCCACAGCGATGCAGAGTTCTTATTAAAAGATTCTGCTTTGAAGAAAACCGAATTTTTTAATTTTTTGGCTCGTTTTAGAATTTCACAACAGTTTTGGTGCCGTGAGCCAATTAGAGAAATTCACAACAAAGTCTTTGTTCATTGAAAAGTAAGAATGATTAACAATGCCATATGAAACACTCCCTTTGAAGTGACGTCACATCTGTGCACTCTCATTACAAGTATACCGCGCCAAAGCCCAATCAAACCAGGCTACACCTCTTCCAACCGGTCCAGGACTGGCCAACTGATTCAGAGAACTCACACTTGTCAAACGAGCTAAAAAATGGGGGTCAAACATACCTGAGCTTTGTTCGGATAGCCTAATGTGAGTACACCCTAAACTAAACAAGCAACAGTCTACAAATAAAATGCTATTTTTTTTATTGCTGTTGCTGACTTAATTATTTTCCACTTCTCCCTAAATGTGGAGCGGATGTGTTCACCTGTCCAGGTAGTTGACAATGTTTGGGTTCTTGTTTTCCCTCATGACCAGGATCTCGTTGATGATCAGCTCTTTCTTGGGCTGCTGCTGGAGGTTCATCTGTTTGATGGCCACCTGACAGAGAAACATCAGAATAAAGCTTTAAGACACACCTGAAGATTCAGCGCTGAGGCTGAGAGAGTCATTAATGACAAGCAGATCAATAACTCAAGCCTGATTCACTGCCATCGACCAGAGAAAAGATGGAGGACGCTAACGAAGCTGAGTGCTGACCTCCATTAATCTGAAGAGCATGTGGACACTGAAAAGCCCATCAATATAGCGATCCCGTCTGATTTAGCCATAAATAAAACTCACAAACGGGGCCTTTAGACTGTCAGAATGCTCCAGCAAACTGCGAAAACTAGTTTGTGGCATGTTAGCAAATTTCTAAAAGATGCTAGCTATATGTTAACTTACACTAGCAATGTTTTAAGAATGGTAAACATGATAGCAATGTTTAAAAATGCTAGCAATATGGTAAAACATGCTAACATGTTAGAAACATTGGTAAAAAAACTCACACAAAACAATGCTCGCAACAAAAATGAGAATTAATTTATTCTGTTCTATCACTAGGCTGGCAGAGGACATGTTGTCAATGTATTAAATCATATCAATGGATTAAAATATGCCACTGGTGTGTTAAAACATGCTAGTAACATGTCAGTCGATTAAAATATGTAGCAGTGTTCTTAAGCATCTTAGTAATTATGCAAAATATGCTTAATAATTCTAGAAATATGCTAGCCATGCGCTATATATGCTAGCAATTTTTAAAAACTAGGTTAGCGTCAAAACGTTCTAATAATGCGTTTATAAAATGGTAACTACACGTTGCTAAATATGGTAGTAATGTGCTAGTACTATGCTGAATCATTATATGTAGGAAACATGCTATTAATGTTACCATAATGCTAACAACATGCTAAAAACATGCTAATGTAATGTGATGTGTAACAATATAATGTCATAGCAATCCATTAACAATAGGGTAAACATGTTACCAATATGCTAAAACATAAAATATGCTAACAACATGTTATTAAAAAATGGGAATTACTTCAGACTTTTCTATCACTAGGCAAGCTAAAGACGTGTTATCAATGTATTAAATCATATCAATGCATTAAAATATGCAACCAATGTGTTAAAACATGCTAGTAATATATATATATATATATATATATATATATATATATATATATATATAGTGATTTCAGAAACATGTAGCAGTGTTCTAAAGCATCTTAGCAATGATGTAAAACATGCTTAATAATTCTAGAAACATGTTAGCCATGCGTTAAAAGTGCTAACAATGTTTAAAAATTAGCGAAGCGTTAAAGCATTCTATCAATGTGCTAATAAAATGCTAACTAAATGCTGCTAAAACATGGTAGTAATGTGCGAGCACCATGCTGAATCATTATATGTAGGCTACATGCTATTGATGCAACCATAATGTTAGCAACATGCTAAAAACATGCTAGTGTGACGTGATACGTAATAACAATATAATGTGATAGCAATACATTAACAATATAGTAAAACATGCTACCAATATGCTAAAACATAAAATACGTTATTAACATGTTATAACCAAGATTTGAATGCTTCAGTAATTGAACATTCCCAGACATTCCCTCTTTTATCACTAGCCAAAGCAAATTATAGCAACGTGCTAAAACATGCTATCAATGTTTTAAATGTGTTAGTAATGTTATGCGTTTTAGAAACATGTAACAATGTGCTAAAACATCTTAGCAAAGTTTTACATGCTAGTAACATTTAAAAAGTCAAGAAACATGTCAGCCATGTAATAAACATGCTAGCAATGATTGAGAAAAGGGTTAAACATTGGTAGCAAAGTGCTAAACATGGTAGTAATGTGCTAGCAATAAGTTTTATCATTCTATGCTACTAACACTACAATAACATAACAACAAATCATGCCAGCTACATGCTACTGATGTGCTAGAACATCATAATAATGTTGTAAAACATGAAAGAAATATGTTAAATGTGCTAGCAATATAAACAAACACTATAAAAACATGCTAGGAGCATGTTAAAATGGGAATAATATGCTAAAACATGCAAACAACATTAGCACATGCTATCAATGTGGTAGAACATACTAGTAACATGTTAACAACGTTAAATCATGCTAGTAACATGCTATTTATGTGCTGAAAATTCTTGTAAAACATGTTAATGAGCGTGTGATAATGACAGGGTGTCTCACCTCTTGTCCTGTGGCGATGTCTATGGCTGTATAGACGGTTCCAGACGCCCTGATGAATACAGAATAGAAAGATTTATTTAATATCTGAAGCCTGTGGGACCTGGATAACACAAAATGACCATCAATCTCACCCCTGGCCGATCTTCTCGAAGCGAGTGTACTTCTTCTTCGGGTCGCCGACGCTGACTATACTCCCTGTGGAGAGGAAAACACGTTACTGTCAGAGATAAAAACACTGGAAAACTGAAACACAGGTGAGGAAATAAACTGCAGAACGTTACAGGGTTTGTGATCAAGCCCGGACATTATATGGCCTTTTACAATAACTAAACAACAGATCAGAATGTGGTTTAGACTGCACTCAAAATAAGAGAAAATAAAAGATTTAGGAATAACTGGACCGCCATATAATGGTATATACTACATAACATATAAAGTATAGTTAGAGGCTGGTTTTAATACAGTAAATATATATAATATATATATCCATATATAT
>CAIGQQ010032394.1:3877770-3890661 GCA_903798035.1 Danio albolineatus
ACAGACAGATACACACACACAAACACCCACCCACACACACAAACAAACAAACAAACAGACACACACACACAGTCATATACGCAAACACACAGATACAAACACAAACAAACAGACAGACACACACACACACACTCCTGTCCTCAGTAATAAACATGCAGTCACCTAGCGGCGCTCTGAACACATGCATACTTATGCTGTAATTACAGCTTAGCTTGAAGGCGTCTGCAGACACAACTCATTATAGCAGACTACAGACCTGAGTGACGTACAACATCTCAGACCACACACACACACACACACACACACTTAGTCCCTTGTTTATCAGGGGTCGCCACAGCGGAATGAACCACCAACTATTCCAGCCATTCTTTTATGCAGCAGATGCCTTCCAGCTGCAACCCAGTACTGGGAAACACCCATAAACACTTTTATCAACATACACCACAGCCAATTTATCTTACCCAATTCCCATATAGGGCATGTGTTTGGTTTCACCAGGAGGAAACCAACGCCAACACGGGGAGAACATGCAAACTCCACACAGAAATGCCAGCCAGGACTCGACCAGCGACCTTCTTGCTGTGAGGCGACAGTGCTAACCACTGAGCCACCGTGCTGCTCTAGTTTAGGTTTTAGTTTTATTTCTTTTAAGTTCGTGTTTATTTATTGTTTGCAGTTTTTTATTTGGAAAATATTGGAATATTCATTCATTCATCCATTTTCTTTTCGGCTTAGTCCCTTTATTAATCCAGGGTCGCCACAGCGGAATGAACCGCCAACTTATCCAGCATTTGTTATACGCAGCAGATGCCCTTCCAGCCGCAACCCATCTCTGGGAAACACATCCATACATTCTCATTCACACACATACACTACGAACAATTTAGCTTACCCAATTCACCTGTACCACATGTCTTTGGACTGTGGGGGAAACCGGAGCACCCGGAGGAAACCCACGCAACCACAGGGAGAACATGCAAACTCCACACAGAAATGCCAACTGGCCCAGCCGGGGATCGAACCAGTGACCTTCTTGCTGTGAGGCGAACGTGCTACCCACTAGGCCACCGTGGCGCCCAATATTGGAATATATTGAATATTGAAGTTTCTCATTGAAGGGGTGGTCCACAATGATATCATATGTTAAACTTTAGTTGATGTGTAATGTAGCTGTGTGGACATAAACAACATCTCTGAATGTAAGACGCTCAGTTCAATGCAAAGAGAGACATTGGCTTTTGCAGAGTTAGCTTAGCTAAGCATGGAAGTCAATAGCCGTGTTTCCACTATCGTGCTTAAAGCGAGTGAGCCAGCGCGAGCCAGGGCCAGTTGCGTTTTCATTGTTACCTCAGGGGCATGATCAGGCCAAAGCAGGGCTTACTCCGGGCCAGGATTTTTATTTTATTTATTTTTTTTTTTTAAGTATTTAAGTATTTGTTTTTGCAGCAAGAATGAGACTGCCAAAATGGGCAATGCAGTAAAAAAAAAATCGACCGCAGAAGTCAGACGAACAGGTGCAGCCATCAATTAGTGATCCATTTAATGCAGTGGTTCTCAAACTGTGGTACGTGTACCAGTAGTGGTACGCAGGCTTACTTCTAGTGGTACTCGGAGGAATCGCTGAATAATTAAAGTTAAAAAATGAACACACTTTTAACCCTTTGATGTGTATGATAACACAGATGCGATCAGTGATTTTATTAGGCTAAACTTTTTATTTTATTTTCAATTTTCCAATGTTTGTTGTCTATTCTTTCATTTGAAGCTAATTTTCTCCCTGTATTTGTAACGGTTGTTGGGGGCGTATGCCGTATTTTTATTTCCCAATGTTGTTGGTATAGTTTAATCACTTGCTTTTCTGACACACAAAGCCTGCTTTAATGCGCAGTGAGAAGATCTAATTTCTCTGTTCAAACTATTTAGAATGTTTAAAGTGGCTGATAAATAATAATAATAATAAATATTCATAATAATAAGAATTAATCTGTGACGTTTTTGAACTGTGCTGGCCTGTCGCTGCTTAATTAGGCCTACTACGCTACTATATTTCAATACCGGTCATTATGGTGGTACTTGGAGAGACAATTTTTTTCTGAGGTGGTACTTGGTGAAAAAAGTTTGAGGACCACTGATTTAAGCGATGCACAAAATATAAGAGGTGTGAGGTGGAACAAATGCACTGATGCTGTGACCTCATAACCACACTCCACAGCCAGTATGAATTGCCTGGACATACATATTTTTCTAAAACAGCTATTCTACGAGCCTACAGCCGTATCTGTGGTGAGATGCAACAGGCCATTTCCACCAGTCGAGTATATTTTTCACTTACAACAGGTAAGTGGTCGCTAACCTTCCATTTCATTGACACGGAATGGACACAATGCCTCCAACCTGAACCTATCTGTGCCCAACACTATTGAGAAGACGGAGAAACCCCGCACGGACCGTGCCCTTTCTGCTGTAAAGCATTAAATTCTTATTTACGGAGTGGAACAAAATCATGACGGCACAGTTGGACAAGCACCAACACAAAAAAATAATTCGTATATTTTTCTTGGAAAAAATATCTTTTTGAGACGAATTTCGTTAGCTATAATTTGTATCTTAATTGTCATGTATTTTTCGTTGGTCAGTTCACTACTAGAAAAAAACAAAAAACAAATAACCTTTGCAGTGATGTACGCTTCAAATGTACGCAACGAGTTGCCGTGAGATTGTGTTTTGAGTGCCTATATTAAACTGTCACTATTAATGAAATATTTGAATAAGCAGGACGGGCTTCTACAATGTATTAAACAAACTCTGTTGAAAGGATTATAGCAGTGGCGCCTGCAGCCAAACGGCTGTACCAATCATGAGAGGGCGCGAATTAATGCCGCTTATTCATTTATTTATTTATAAATAATTGAAATTGATTATTAAACACTACAATATGTTGACAAAGCAGGAAAGAATAAGAATAAATAAAGGTGTGCGTTTGAGTGATTTAAAGTGTGCATGCGCTTGCATGGTGGGAGATGTAAATAAAAGATGTTTCTTGTTCATTCGTTTAATCTTATTTAAACTTTGTGGATTTTAAAAAATTTATCTTTCTATTTTATTATTCGTTTTAAAAACACTCTAAAATAGGCTACGTAACGTTCTATGGTTATTATTAGTTTGCTTGCAACTTTCACAGTTTTTTCAGCCTGTAGCATTGTTGTTGTTGTTTTTTTCGTTATGTTAATAAAAGTTCTGTTTTTAATAACAGTGATTTTTTTTGGTAGTGTTGTCAGCCATTCAAACAATTGATGCCGAATAGCCGCAAAACTGAAAGTGAAAGCATAATACGCATATTTAAAAGCAGAAAAAAAGAGGAAAAGAGGAAACCCCCACCCCCACGGTGATTACCGGTATTACCGGTGTTGTCACATGTCGGTTAACCGGAGGCGAAATTTCCTCATCGTCACAACCCTAGCTCACACTGGCAACAGTGGAAATGCGGCTATTGGGGCAAAAACAGCACCGAACATAAGGAAAGTGTAGTCACTTTGCCCAGAGTGTGTTGTTGAATTTTTTATATATCCCAAAATATGTGTCAAAATAATATCTGTCACCAAATTTGCTGAAACACAGAGAAAGTTGTGGCCAAATTAAGGCTCAAAATCACCCCAGAGTGAACAGCACAAAAGGGTTAAAGACTCAAGTATGACGGTTTGTCTTTGTATCTCATAATAACTGCAGAAGTACTAACAGAGAAGCACTCACAGATTTGGTATGTTCAGGCCGGGGGGCGATGACGGGTGGCGGCGTGGCTTCATCCTCTTCCTCGTCCTCATCCTCAGAGACGGTGGCGACAGCGGGCGTTTCAGACACAGTTTTGGGGACCTGCGGAGCGGCAAACAAACGGAGCAGAAAGTGAGGCTGAGCCACGGACATCACAACATGACTGCAAAGCAGACCCGACGCCAACATGCCGACCGCCATCAGCCAATCACCATCTGACCATCATACACACACACACACACACACACCGGCTGGCGGAGAGTTCACTGCGCATCTAACCTGAGCTACTGATACACACATACACTCAGCAGGAGAAACAGTGGAAAAGATGCTGATTCACAGCGCAGAGAGAGAGAGAGGGAGAGAGAGAGAGAGAGAGAGAGAGAGAGAGAGAGAGAGAGAGAGAAATATAGATGGAGAAGGGGGAGAGAAAGAGAGAGAGAATGAGAAAGAGAGAATATGAGAGCGAGAGAGAGAGAGATGAACCTGCTGGCACTGCCTAGAGTGACTGGCATCATTTGTGTCCTTCTGTTGAGTAGGCAGCTCTTATGAGACTCTGTCACCTTGCTGCTTGTGTTTTTAAGGCAAGACACTGCAGGTGAATCAGGTAAAAAACATGATCTTATATTACTATAACATTATAATAATAAATAACAGGTCTCACTATACTTCAAGAGTTTAGAGGTTATATTAAAGGTGCTGTTTTTACATTTTTGAATCTTCTAAAGCTTAACCAATATATCAAAGCATAACAATACCATAATATATTTGCAGATACTAAGGCCCAATCCCAATTCTCCCCCTTAGCCCTTCCCCTTACCCCTACCCCTCGTTTTGCGCGTTCACGATGGGGTAGTGGTGTCCCAATTCTCTTTAGCTTGAAGGGGTAGGGCTAAGGGCAAGGGTACACACCCCTTCGAACGAAGATTTTTCAGGACCACACTTAAAACGGAGGGGTAAGAAAATTTCCCAGAATACACCTGCCACAACGGCAGGATAGCTGAACCCGGAAGTAAGGAGATCCACAAATTAGTATTTTTTGTCATTATTACGAATTTGTACGACAAACAAACATATGTTTTAATATATTCATAACCGCGTTTGTTTTTTACCGTCATGCTTTTAAAAATAAATAAAAAAATAAATAAAAAAAACCCAGCTAAATTGCACAATCTGTAATCCATAATCATAACTCCTGTACAGCAGTCCCAGAACATTCTGACACTCGATGACACTGGAATCCCCTGTCAGTAATGTCTAGTGGCTGGGAATGAGCTTTTTACAGTGTCTGCTATAATGTTAATGTTGTTTTCGTGTGTTTACATTGATAAATATGGCCACTGTGTAAATACACAATGTAGTTACGATCTTATAGCCACATTAGATCGTTATGATAACATAATATACGCCTTCAGTGATTTCCTGAAGATAAACACCAAACAATAACACAACTGGAATAACTACAGCAGTCGTGATCGTCTGATCTCATATGAAGCAAGAGATCGCGATGACATATGATGACGTGTGCAGGTGTTGAAGTGCTGTCCCAATTCTTAGGGGTAAGTTTTGAAGCCCTTCCTCTTAACCCTCGGTTGTAAGGGCCAAGGGGAAGGGGAAGGGAAGGGGTACAAAAATAGAATTGGGATTGGGCCTAAGTGAACAGGCTTGTTTGTCTGAAAAACAAAGCTGAAGTCAGTTATTCTCCTTTGAAGATTCAGTGTCAGAATGTCTGTCTCTGTTTTGGTGTCTATAACTAGCTCACTGGTTACTCAGGGCTGAGCCTGGTCAGTACTTGGATGTGAGACCACATGGGAAAGCTAGGTTGCTGTTGGAAGTGGTGTTAGTGAGGCCAGCAGGGGGCGCTGAACCTGTGGTCTGTGTGAGTCCTAATACCCCAGTACAGTGAAGGGGACACTGTACTGTCAGTGAGCACAGTCTTACAAATGAGATGTTAAACAAAGGTCTTGACTCTCTGTGGTCATTAAAAATCCCATGGCACTTCTCGTAAAGAGTAGGGGTATAACCCTGGTGTCCTGGCCAAAAATTCCTTCCATCAGCCCATCATGGTCTCCCAATCATCCCCCTCCACTGAATTGGTTCTATCACTGTCTCTCCACTCTCTCTATAGAACAGCACACTAGCACCGTTGTCCTGTGTCTGCCAACACATCATCCAAGTGGATGCTGCACACTGGTGGTGGTGTGGAGAGACCCCCCTCATGATTGTGAAACACTTTGGGTGTATGGCCTTACACAATAAATGCGCTATATAAATGTACACTACTTACAGGGTTGAGGTAGAAGACAGTAGCCGCCTCTGAAAGGAAAGGGTTCGCAAGTACGTTCTGTGTCTTTGTTTTGTACTCTATAACCAGCCCACTGCAAGTTTATCTAGTTGTATTTCATTCCTTCATTCATTTTCATCCACTTTTTCAGGGTCGGGTCAAGGTGTCAGCAGTCTTAGGAGAGAAACCAAGACTTCCCTTTCCCCTTCCTCCAGCTCCTCTGGGAGGGATCCCGAGGCGTTCCCAAGCCGGCCGAGAGACATAGTCCCTCCAGCGTGTCCTGGGTCTTCCCCGAGGCCTCCTCCCGGTGTGACATGCCTGGAACAACTCCCAAGGTAGGCTTACAGGAGGCATCCAAAACAGATGCCCGAGCCACCTCAGCTGACTTCTCTCGATGTGGAGGAGCAGCGGCTCTACTCCCGGGAGACAGAGCTCCTCACCCTATCTATAAGGGTGCACCCTGCCACTCTGTGCAGGAAACTCATTTCACCCGATTGTATCCAAGATCTTGTCCTTTCAGTCATGACTCAAAGCTCATGACCAAAGGTGAGAGTAGGAAAGTAGATTGACCGGTAAATCAAGAGCTTTGCCTTTCTCAGCTCCTTCTTTACCACAACGGACCGGTACATCGACCGCATTACTGCTACACCAATCCGCCTGTCAATCTCACGCTCCATTCTTCCCTCACTCATAAACAAAACCCCAAGATACTTGAACTCCTCGACATGGGGTAAGGAATTTCCTCTAACCTGGAGATGGCAGACCACCTTTTTTCCAGTGGAGCACCATGGCCTCAGACTTGGAGGTGCTGATTCTCATCCCAGCTGCGTCACACTCTGAAGGTTCTGAAGGTTCATTCATTCATTCATTCATTCATTCATTCATCCCTTTATTAATCCGGGGTCGCCACAGCGGAATTAACCGCCAACTTATCCAGCATTTGTTTTACGCAGCGGATGCCCTTCCAGCCACAACCCATCTCTGGGAAACACATTCATACATTCTCATTCACACACATACACTACGGACAATTTAGCTTACCCAATTCACCTGTACCACATGTCTTTGGACTGTGGGGGAAACCGGAGCACCCGGAGGAAACCCACGCAACCACGGGGAGAACATGCAAACTCCACACAGAAATACTAACTGGCCCAGCCGGGGATCGAACCAGCGACCTTCTTGCTGTGAGGCGAACGTGCTAACCACTCGGCCACCGTGGCGCCCTGCTGAAGGTCCATGTCAATGTTATTTATAATATAATAAATTAGGACAAAAAAGAGAAAAAAAGCAGTGCACCAAAAGAAATGAGTGTATTTTAGATGTTTTCTTACACTGAAGAAGAAAAACACTTAATGAAAAGACGAAAAACTCAAAATCAGAGAACTGACAGGTGTGTGTTTTTGCCTGCAGTGTCTCTCCTCAAACACCCTCTCCAGCTCTTTCTCTCCCCCTGCCTGTCTTCTGTCACTCTGTACTGTGAGCCAAGAGGACATTTGTCTACATTCACCTGCTGACCTCAAACGGCTGTCAGAAACACACACACATACACACACACGCACACGCACACACACACACACACTTACCACTGCGCTGGATGAGCTGAAGTTCTCCACACCTTTATCTGTAACAAAGAAGATAACAATTAGACATGATGAACACAAACACACACACACTTAACCTAAACTCACACAGTATCCCAATTACAGCCATTTTATTTAAAATGGTAAATTCTGTTCCAAAAATGACAATGTAATGAAGAATAGTTTTCAGACAGATTTACACACTGATTCATCATTCACTCTGCTTATCTGGCAAAAAATGGAGAGTATTATGTTATTACATTTAAGAAAGAAAGAAAGAAAGGAAGGAAGGAAGGAAGGAGGGAGGGAGGGAGGGAGGGAGGGAGGGAGGGAAGGAAGGAAGGAGGGAAGGAAGGAAGGAAGGAAAGGAAGGAAAGAAAGGAAAGAAGGAAAGAAAGAAAGAAAAAGAAAGAAAGAGGAAGGGAGGCAGGGAAGGAAGGAAGGAAGGAAGGAAGGAAGGAAGGAAGGAAGGAAGGAACGAACGAAAGAACAAACGAAGGAACGAAAGCAAGCAAGCAAGAAAGATACAAAGGAGGGAAAGAAAGGATGAAAGAGAGAAAGAAAGAACGAAAGAACGAAAGAACGAAAGAAAGAAAGAAAGAAAGAAGAAAGGAAGGAAGAAAAAGAAAGAAAGAAAAAAGAAAGAAAAAGAAAGAAAGAAATGAAAGTAGGAAAGAAAGAAAGAGGAAGGGAGGCAGAGAAGGAAGGAAGGAAGGAAGGAAGGAAGGAAGGAACGAACGAAAGAACGAACGAAGGAACGAAAGCAAGCAAGCAAGAAAGATACAAAGGAAGGAATGAAAGTTTGAAAGAGAGAAAGATAGAAAGAAAAAAGAAAGAAAGATAGATAGATAGAAAGAAAAAAAGAAAGAAAGAAAGAGAAAGGGAGGCAGGGAAGGAAGGATGGATGGATGGATGGAAGGAAGGAACGAACAAACGAAGGAACGAACGAAAGCAAGCAAGCAAGAAAGAAAAGAAGGAAGGAAGAAAGGAAAAGTACAATCGAAAAACAAATTTCGCTTAAGAGGGCTAATAATATTGACCTTAAAATGGTTTTAAATAAATTAAAAACTGCTTTTATTTAAGGCAAGATAAAACAATTAAAACTTTCTCCAGAAGAAAAAATATTATAGGAAATACTGTGAAAATGTCCCTGCCCTGTTAAACATCATTTGGGAAATATCTGAAAGAGAAAAAGTTTCTTTTCGCCCACAGGAGGGCGATACTTGTGCCTTCAGCTGTATGTCAGTGTGTGCTGTACCTGTAAAGCTCATGTATTTCTGGTTGTTGGACGTTTCTTTCGAGTCGTAGAATTTGAGCACGTCTAGAACGGCCTGAGGATTCTTCTTCTGCTCCAGTTTGGTGATGTTGGACGTCTGGAGTAATCGTGCCCACTGCTCAGGCATGCCCTACATACGCAAACACAGAAACACCACTGAAAACCACTGCAAATCTGGGTTATCTCAAAGGCTAAAAGCAGCTCTCAACTTGCCCATTATTTTGAAGATTCTTTTTCCTAAATCAGCACGGCAGACCTAAATATAGGACTATCCATTTTGGTCCTACATTATTTCACAGTGCATTTTATTGTTAAATCTAGTGTATAAATCAGTGAAATGTTAGGAGTAGTGAGGAGGATTTATAAATCACCAAGACCAAACTACAAACTATCCTAAAATACCAGATCTCTGCCTTGAATATGAAAAAAAGAGCTTTTAATTAGGCTTAATTTTGTGTGAAACTTAATATACGGTGTAAATATAGTTTTACATTTATTTCAAAACACACATAGATGGTCTCAAAAACAAAACAAAACAAAATAAATAAAAATATATAATATATTTATATAAATATAATATAATATTTATTTATATAATATATAAATTTAAAAAATATATATATACAAAACATTTTTATTATTTTTATTTTATCTACACAAACATACAGAAGGGAAATAAGTATTGAACATATCACCATTTTTCTCAGAAAACATATTTCTAAAGGTGCTATTGACTTGAAATTTTCTCCTGATGTTGGTAACTACCAAATAAATTCATATATGCAAAGAAAACAAAATTAATTAGTAATAAATGAAGTTATGTGTAATAAAATGAAACGACACAGGAAAAAAGTATTGCACAAATGAAGAAAGGGAGGTGCAGAGAGGCAGTGAAAGCCCAGACAGCAGCTGAAATCTCTCAGTAGTTCTTCAGCAACCCTCTGCCCTTCCTCAGTGTAAATGAATATCAGCTGCTTCAGTCCAACATCTACATTAGCAGGAGGATGAGGATGAAACCAGGGTGGACATTTCAGCAAGACAATGATCCAAAACACAGCCAAGGATCCAAAACACAGCCAAGAAGACTTTCAAATGCTTTCAGAAAAAGAAAATCAAGCTGTGGAATGGCCCAGCCGATAACCTGACCTGAACCCAATAGAAAATACAAAATAAAGTTCAGATTTGATATACGAGACGCACAGAACCATCAAGATTTCTACACTCTGTTGAAGTCTGTGAGAAACTCACAACAGAGCAATGCATGTGGCTTTATTCTCCATATGAGAGGCGTCTTTAAGCTGCCATCACCAAAAAAGCCTTTAATATAAAGTATTAAACACATTTCAGTAGTTCAGCACTTTCTCCTTCTGTCATTCCTCTGTTTTTACACACAACTCATTTCTCAGATTTGTTTGTTTTATTTTTATGTTTGTGTTGTTTGTATTTTTACCAAAATTTGCTTCGATCCCATTTCAACAGCTCCTTTAGAAATATTATTCCCAGGCAAAAACATGACATGTTCAGTACTTATTTTCTATGCTGTATGTTCTATAAATACAAAATTAGCCATTTTATCAATATTCTTTCAAATATATTTAAAATGCATATATTTAAAAATTGATTTCCTCAGTTATTTTCTAAGAACATACATTAACTTGTAACACGGTACGAAAAGCTTTTTTAATGTAAAAATACTTATTAGAATATATTTCTGCTTTTTGTGCTTCAAAAAAATGTTTCAATATCATATTTTTAAACCACTATTTAAAATTTGCCAACATAATACCACACTCTACAAAGTTCCCATGAATAAATCTCAGACAGAAGCCTCTTTCACACATACAGACCTTTCCAGGAAATTACCGGCAATTTTCTGAAAAGGGGTCATGTTTGAACGGGCCTTTTTTTGAAAATACCGGTAAATTCATTCCGGCAATTTTCCAGAAAGAGAAGATGTAATATCACTGTTAATTTGCCGGAGTGCTGCTCTGTGTGAACGCAAAAGGAAGATTGCCGGAAAGAGTGCATTCACGATAAGAACACGTTGACATGAGACGTCTACTCCAGCCAATCAGAACATTCATACACATTCACATCCATGTGTTCATGAAAATAAAAGCCTTTGAATATTTTTCCAAACACATTTAGCAGCTAGATGTCAGTCAGATAACGTTTCTATGTTCCTTCTTAATGCCAACTGTGTTAATAATTATCGAAAAAAATGCTTATGATAAACCACTGTTTGTTTACCAATTCAGTTGCTTGACGCGTGTGCACGTGAAGAAGTGCTCCAGTGAGCGCCAGCACACACACATATATTATGTACATCTCGAAATTTGAAAGTGTTCCTCCATGTTTTCATCGAAATTGTTCACAATACTTCTCCATCCACAGAATTTGAAATATCGTCAAATGTCTAAACATTTAGCTGCGGTTCGAGCTTCTGCCTATGAATTCTGCATGAATGCAAACACTTTAAATAAAAGTGAAACATCAACAAAAGCCTGATTCCTATTATGTTTACAAACACAAGCGCAGCCATTTAGAGGCCGTTTCTGGTTGATGGTGTCAGAATTTACCGGTATATTGTGATGGATGTGTGAATGGTCCTGTTTGGAAAAATTCCGGAACGTCCTCGCTTGTGTGAACAGCGCTTTCTTAAATGTACAGGTAAAGTTGTTCCAGTAATTTTCCAGATATTTACAGGTATCACTGTGTGAAAGGGACTAGAGACTCCGCCCCCTCTCCATCAGCCAATCGCTGTATGCATAGTTTGCAGCCATGCTGACATCATCTTTCTGATTGGTCAGAAGTGTGATGTCATGAAACCCTTGATCCATATTGGTGAAAATGACAAACTAAGTGAACGTTTTATCTTCTAAATGTGAAATTTTGCAGCACATTGGCTTATAAATAACTCTAGGACTAACAGTTTCATACCAACACCCCACAAAAAACTTGATATCTGACTTGAGTGTGAGTTTAATTTACTACTGACACAGTTTATTTATATTTTATGCTAATAAAAAAAAAAGAAAAAAAAAAGAGCACTTTATTCGTAGTGGTCAGATGACCTCGGGATCTATTATGATATTATATACATACATTTTATTATATAAAAAGACAATATAAAATATATTCTTTTGTAATAATAGGATATTTAGAGAAATCTGAGCACTTACAGTGAACTCTCCGGTGACGGCATCAAAGCCAACATGGATGGTGTGCTCAAAGTCTGACGGCAGGGAGATCTCTGGACGCTCCTTCTTCTTATTGGCTGAAGGGTCAGGATTGGGGTCACAGATGGGAATAAGAAAAAACTAAAGTTAGTACAAAATTAGAATCATGTACTGTAAAGATAAACAGGTTAAAAAAAAACAGGTATAAAAACAGGGTAACAAATTGTTCAATCATCCATCCATCTATCTACCTATCTAGTTTAACAGTTTTGTGCAATTGTAATAATTTCACAATACCATCTTAGTCATTTAGAAACTCTTAATATTTATTTACACAAAGAAATTCAGAATTTTTACTTAAAACTTCAAACCCAACAGTGATGACTATATTAACAAAAGACAATTATTACAATAATTACAAAAAAGAAATGAACAAACAAACAAACAAGGAAGGAAGAAACAGAAAGGAGGAATGAAGAAAGAAAGAAAGGATGAACAGAAAGAAAGAAAGAAGTAAAGAAAGAAAGAAAGAAAGAAAGAAAGAAAGAAAGAAAGAAAGAAAGAAAGAAAGGATGAAATGAAAGAAAGAAAGAAGGAAAGAAAGGATAAAACAAAAGAAAAAGGATGAAAAGAAAGAAAGAAAGAAAGGAAGGAAGGAAGGAAGGAAGAAAAAAAGGAAAGAAAGGAAGGAAAAAAGAAAAAGGAAGGAAACAGAAAAAAGATAAAAAGAAAGAAAGCAAGCAAGCAAGCAAGAAAGAAAGAAAGAAAGAAAGAAAGAAAGGAAGGAAGAAAGGAAGAAAG
>CAIGQQ010032394.1:3897919-3907933 GCA_903798035.1 Danio albolineatus
ACAGCTACAACAGTCAAATACTCGATTCTGATTGGCTGATGAGCATTCTAAGGTGTGCCATTATTGTCAGAAACGCACAACTAAAGTAGTTCCGACAGGTTGAATGCATTACAGCTCTATATCACTCCACATCACTCTTAACTGGGTGCTCAGCCAAAAACAAACGCAAAAAGTGCAAATTATATATTCAAAAAGGCGGCAACACCAAAGTTCTAAAGATGCAAATTTATTAAATTAAAAAAAAAAGGCTGACACAAAGCGTGTAACGTTTCGAGCCCACTTCATAAAGCTCTTCATCAGACAAAACACAAACAACAAGATACAGAAAACACTACAAACACTAAAAAATGGTCAAATATCAGTCTATCAATAACCTCTAGACAACCAAACCACATTAGGATGGACAGAAAGAGCTCATGTACAGTAAAAAGCATCTAATGATAATATAAAAACTCCTTACCAAGCAGCGATCAGCATTCTGACACACAATCCTACTACAGTTTCCAGTATAAAAAGTCTGTCCAGATCCCAGCGATTGTGTGACTGCAGTGTGTGTGTGTGTGTGTGTGTGTGTGGTTTATAAAGGGTCTGGCCTGCCCAGATGTGATGTCACAGCAGATACTATGAGTTTAATCTTTTACTGAGACATCAATGGTGTAAGATGAGAGCAGAGAGTGAGGAAAACAAACACACACTGATGATTCAAAGAGGAAACGGCATGAGCTGTAAACACACTTCAGCCATGAGCAAACACACATGCCACACAAACACACACAACGAGAGTGTGTTAAAGTCACACAAGCGCCTCGAAGCTTTTCCTTTGGCTTCTGGTATTTTATGATGTGCTGGCATGTGCTGGCGCTATCTTCTGTTTTTTCTTTTGTAGTTTGTAATTAGTTTGTAAGTTTGTAATTACGATAAATTCTATTTCAATTTAAATTCAATTCAATTTCAACTCAATTTTAATTAAAATTCAAGTAAATTCAACTTCAATTCAATTCAATTCCAGCTCAATTTTAATTCAATTCCAATTCCAATTCAATTCAATCCAATTTCAACTCAATTTTAAATAAAATGAAATTAAATTTCAACTAAATTTTAATTCAAATTCAATTCAATTTAATTTCAATTTAATTCCAATTCAATTTTAACTCAATTTTAAATAAAATTCAATTCAATTTCAACTTAATTTTAATTGAATTGGAATTCAATTGAAATTGAATTGAATTTGAATTGGAAATAATTAAAATTGAGTTGAAATCGAATTGAATTGGAATTCAATTGAAATTGAATTGAATTTGAATTCGATTTCAACTCAATTTTAATTATTTCCAATTCAAATTCAATTCAATCCAATTTAAACTCAATTCTAAATGAAATTCAATTCAATTCAAATTCAAATTCAATAAAAAAAAATTTCAATTTCAATTAAAATTCAATTTAATTTTGATTAAAATTCAAGTCAATTCCAATTAAAATTAATTTCGATTAAAATTCAATTCAACTTAAATTCAATTCAATTAAATTACATTCCAATCCAAATCAATTCAATTTCAACTCAAATTTAATTGAATTTTATTTATAATTAAATTAAATCAAATTCAATTTCAACTCAATTTTAATTAAAATTCAATTAAATTCCAATTTAATTTCAATAAAAAAATTTAACAATAAACCAGTGACCTTCTTGCTGTGAGACGATCGTGCTACCCATTGCGCCACCGTGACGTCCTCAGAGTAAACTGATGGAAAAAATAAAATAATAAAAGTTTATTATTTTACAATTTTGAAGTAGGGCTGGGTGATTAATCGAAAAGTAATCGAAATCAACATTCAGAACCTATCATCAATCAAATTTTTTCCCAGGATGATTTTTTCAATTACTTTGCCTACCATGTTTGGAGTCACGAGAAGCCGCTCTGTTAAAGGTGACGTATGTAAGTTTGACACTCAGTAGTTGAACTAGGTATTACACTCCTGGATCAAAACAAATGAAAGCGCTGGTTGCCATATTGAGGAGAGAGTCTGACTTAAGTAGTGTTCTAAATAAAAGCAACGGCACGTGATAGAGGGAATATTTTTTGTTTTCTGCTTTATTATAACCAAGACCTCGAATTGATATACTACAAACAGCTTTTATTTCTCACAGCTGAACAACAGGATAAACTGATAAGCTCAGGTACACCTCATGTGCTTTATTCAGTGTGAAATGCTAACAATGTGAGTTTGAATGTCATTTTATGTGACATTTATTGCCATATACTGAAAGCAGCAGCAGATACCTCAGATCTGGAGAATAAAATAAACTGTTTGAAACTGAACTTTAGAGCTGTGACTTGGTGCAAACCAACACATATCAGTGATTGAGCATCTACATTTAATAATGTTAAAGACGGTTAATATGTGTTAATTAGTTTATAATCCTCACCATATCGTTGGAGTGCAGTGAGTGCACTATTCTGTGCTTCTGAACGGCTGTATTTAAATTTCTGTCGTGTTTCGTCTGGTGCAAACAGTCAAATTGCTCATCCCTACAAATCTAGTCACGAAGCGTGTTGTTAGGACACGGAGTTACAATGTAACCTGCTCACCTAATGTTTACGCTCGTAATATTTATATAATAATTAATAACCTCATGTGGAACTCTATCTGCGTCTCATTTCAGAGTCTGCTACTGTCCCCCGGAGGTCGCAATTCAGTCATGGACGCGTGCTTTAAGAGTCTTCCTGACTGAATGAATGAAATACGTGGTTTTCCACCAAGGTAACCCGGAGTGCTGAAATATAATTGTCTAAACTGGCACTGGGCAGGTTAAAAGAACATAAACAAAGACAGCGTTCTGGCACAGAAAACACATTTTCAAAGCAGAATATCTGACATTGTTTTTCAGATAAACAAGAATGTTTCAAGTCTGTAACGTATAAATATATATTTATTTATTTATAATAACTTTAATTTGCATTTCTTTTTCCTTTTGGAGACTATGTAGTCGGTTTCAGATTGAATTATCCATGTAGAGACCTAACAATAGGCAAATTCTGACACACGCACACACACCTAGTGGAATCGTATTTCAGACAGTGCTGTCACATTTAGCAGAGGTCTGTCATCACTGTGGTTTATCAGACACACACCTTAGTTAAACTAAATACAGAGTGAAGGTGTTAAAGTTCAGTCGCTGATTCACACGTCTGCAAAAACACAGCACTGAAACCACAACAACACCAGCGTTACAATATATATGTGTGGATAAGAGCAATGAATGAATGAATGGATAAATGAATGAATGAATGAATGAATGAATGAATGAATGGATAAATGAATGAATGAATGAATGGATGGCCGAATGAATGAATGAATGAATGAATGAACAAATGAACGAATGAATGAATGAACAATTGAATGAATGAACGAACAAATGAACGAACGAATGAATGAACGAACGAATGAATGAACAAATGAACGAACGAACGAACGAACGAACAAATGAATGAATGGACAGAGACAGGAAAATTGAACTAAAAATAACAGGATACAATACAATACAAAAGTAAATGAATAGATAAAAAGACGATAAATAGACCATAAACTGATACACAAATAAATGTAAAAATATGTTTTAAAACACAAATAAATACATAAATAAATGACCATTTCAAAAAATAATCATGTGTGTACTGGAGCTCACACTAGGAACAAACTCACACAACACGCATATTCACGCACTGTATATACATAGCTCATACACAGACATACAGATATTGATATACTCAGAACACTAACACACACACACACACACACACACACACACCTAACAAGACTCAGGTGCTTGTCATTGCAGTAAACAAAGGATGCACTCAGAGCTGATTCTGTGTTTTCTCCAAGAGCTCAAACACCAGCAGAAGAGAGTCCTGAAATTAAACACACTGATGATGACAGAGGAAGCAGACGCTCATTCATCTGTGTTTAATCAAGAGGCAGTGCTGTGTTCACTCAAAATAAGAAGACTTTTGATACTTGTTCAACTACTTATTTAATATGACAAAAAATATATTGCTTAAAGGGCACCTATGGTGATAAGCATCTTTTGTAAGCTGTTTGGACAGAACTCTGTGTAGGTATAGTGTTTCCACAGTTATATTGGAGTGATATAAAGACAATAAGTCTCTATATTAAAATTTCCTGGCGTTAAAATAGGATCCAAATGTGATGTAGGAGTGCTGTTTCCCCACCCACCGAATTGTTTGACAGCCGCATATTAACATGTCTTAGTAGTAATGCGTATAATCATATCAACAAGACAGGACGTGTGCAAAGCAACCGGGATTAAAAGATCTGTTCAGCGCTCTGTGATCATCAACCATTATCAAATGTGATCAAGAGTGAGTTTCACAAGTTTAAAACTTTATAAAACAGTGTATGTTTGTAATGAATTACAGTGATTTTACCGTCTTCATCAGCACAGCCGCGTGTCAGTACAATTATACAAGAAGACGCTTCAATCCTGGTTTGTGGATGTTAAATTCAGATTTATTCTGTACATTAACACAACAGATATCCATACAGCAGAGGATATTAATGTATATCCGGTCACATTTGCCATGTTAAAACAGTGCAAAGTCAAACATATATATCCGTGTGCGCGTGTAGGAACTTTGTAACGGCATTGTGTGTGACTCATCGTTGCAGAAAGGCTTGAATTAACTCCACAACATATACATCAAATAACCGTTGGGAAAGTTCTTACTGTAGTAAGGGAGATCTGCTTCATTCTTGTCTGTTACTTTGCTGTTTATCTGACGTGAAGCAGTGGCATAGCGGAAGGTAAATTCGTGTGATAACCCCCCCCCCCACATTCACATTCTGGAGACACAAAAGTCTTATCTTAAATCTTAAAAAAGAGGTAAAATAGGTGTCCTTTAAGGGAGCTAATACTATTGACCTTAAAATGGTTTAAAACAATTAAAAACTGCTTTTATTCTAGCCGAAATAAAAGAAATAAGACTTTCTCCAGAAGAAAAAAAATCTACTAGGAAATACTGTGAAAAATTCCTGAATCTGTTCAACATCATTTGGGAAATATTTGAAAAAGGAGACAAAAATTCAGAGGAGAGTGAATCATTCTGACTTGAATTGTATGTGTGTGTGGCACAGACAGGGATGAGCTGGGCTTTTCTGAACAAAGCCTGGTCATTCATCAGGATAATAATATCTCTGCTCTCTGGAGGAGTAATAGATGGAGGTGTGACGGAAGCACAGTCATTAAAATAACCACCGCTATAAATGAAGGAGCGCAGTGGATTCACACATTCATCTAGTCGAGCAGAAGAGAATCTGCATGCAAAACCAAAGATTCAGATCTAGTGAAATCTCCATCACTTGAAGATTATGCATAAATGTATTGATCAATGCATGAGAAAAATGTATTATATAAATGTATTCTTACAGCATTCATTCTGTTCACTTTAATCTACAGCATCTACAGCATTGTTTTATTTGAATGAATATTCTTATCAGTTTCTCAGTGAATATAGCACATATATTTTGGTGCATTTAAACAAAGCGGTTTTATTAAACAGTTATACTCATAAAATAAGCTTGGTCACTAATAATAAGAGTTTGGTCACTGAACATCTTTAGGAATAGAACGATATTGCATTCAAATTAAAATAAATAATTGCAACAAAAAATAAATGAATAAAAAAAAAACTACAAAAGAGATTGTTTTTTAAATTTACTGTTTTTATATGTCTCTCCCTGATTATCAAAATTTGATTTAATATTTTTTTTCTAACATATTAATTAGGATGTACTAAATTTTGGACTGTGACCTTATTAAAAAACGTAACTTACCTTAGCACATCTTTTTTGGTCCTGTATTAAAATTCAGATCTTTTGGTCAGAAATATTTCAGTTTTTTGCAAAAGTTTATGACTGTGTTCTACTCCCCGACCCAATGGTAGCAATTTTTGGCTGGTCAGACTATCTGGAAACTCTCAACCGAAACGTACGGTTACCTGTTCAGTATGGCATGATCATAGCTAAAAAAAAAATATTCTTTGCTTCTGGAAGAAAAATGTCAGGCCTCTTATTTCTGACTGGCTTCTTGGACTCACCTCCACTTTACCTTTGGAAAGAATTAGATATAGCACTTCTGGGAACTCTGCGAAATTTGATCAAATGTGGGATCCTGTCTTTTTTTTTCTAAAGCACCATAAAGACTAATAATGTTGTTTAATTTCTGAAGATTTGTAAGTGTTTTATTTTTTCTCTCTCTCTCTCTTTACATCCATCGCTGTGTCTTTTTGTAGATCATATATGTCTTGTATGTCGCCATTTTGTCTTTTTTCATGCTTTATTTTACATTTTGCACAGATTATTGAATCATGATGCACTGAAAAAAATGATTCAATGCTGTTTCCTTGGGTTTACTCAATTTTTTTACGTTAAGTGGCTGTAAACAATTTATTTGGGCTAAATAAATTTAAACAAACAAATTAAATTGAACATTATTAAATGTAATTTGTTTGTTTAAATTCAGCCCAAATAAATTGTTTACAGCCACTTAACGTAAAAAATTGAGTAAACCCAAGGAAACAGCATTGAATCATTTTTTTTCAGTGTGGGTTTGTCTGTCTGTTCTTTGTTTTTCTATGTCTGCAAAAATAAAAAAATATTTTAAAAAAAAGTAACTTATTAAAAAAGAGCAACACTCAAGAAATCAAAATATTTATCTTTTATTTACAATATTTTGTATTATTATTTTAATAAATACATCAGTTTAATAAATATGTTTTGTTTAAATGCACAAAAATAAATGACCTATATTCACTGAGAAATAGGCAAAAATACAAATTTTCAATACGAGGTGTACTCATTTGTACTGACGCACTCATATTTTAAATAAGGCTGCTGACCAAAATAATCATAATTATTATTTTCTGCATAATCGAGCAGCACTGCACTTAAATCTCAGTGTTACTTTCCGTTAAATCTCCAGACAGGTTTCAAAATGTTCAGTTTCCCGAACAAAGCTGCTTGAGACGGCCTTCAGGAGACCTGCAGCGGGTTTTCATTAGCTCAACCAAGACATGCAGAGACACAATTGGCACACATGCGGATTAATCTCATGTTCAAGCTGCTGTTCAGAAAATTACACCAAACAGAGACGCGCGTGTTTACAGACCAGAAGCCTGTTTCTGAGACCCAAATTACACTGAAAGCATTTCAAAAACAGTCATGAGGCACAATCTCACTTAGAAATCACTGAGAAATGAATACTGACTTGCACTCACTGGCCACTTTATTAGGTACACCTTACTAGTACCGGGTTGGACTTCCTTTTGCCTTAATCCTTCGTGGCAGAGATTCAACAAGGTACTGGAAATATTCTTCAGAGATTTTGCTCCATATTGACATGATAGCATCATGATGTTGCAGATTTGTGGGTCGCAAATCACCCGTTCCACCACATCCCAAAGGTGCTCTATTGGATTGAGGTCTGGTGACTGTGGAGGCCATTTGAGTACAGTGAACTCACTGTCATGTTCAAGAAACCAGTCTGAGATGATTTATGCTTTATGACATGGTGTGTTATCCTGCTGGAAGTAGCCATCAGAAGATGGAGACACTGTGGTCATAAAGGGATGGACACCAGCAACAATACTCAGGTAGGCTGTGGTACCTACACAATGCTCAGTTGGTACTATAATGGGCCCAAAGTGTGCCAAGAAAATATCCCCCACAACATTGCACCACCACCACCAGCCTGAACCGCTGATACAAGGCAGGATGATCCATGCTTTCATGTTGTTGATGCCAAATTCTGACCCGAACATCCGAATGTGGCAGCAGAAATGGAGACTCATCAGACCAGGCAACGTCTCTCCAATTTTGTTGTCCAATTTTGGTGATCCTGTGTGAATTGTAGCCTCAATTTCCTGTTCTTAGCTGACAGGAGCGGCACCCGGTGTGGTCTTCTGCTGCTGTAGCCCATCTGCCTCAAGGTTGGCTGTGTTGTGCGTTCAGAGATGCTCCTCTGCAGACCTCAGCTGTAACGAGTGCTTATTTGAGTTACTGTTGCCTTTCTATCAGCTGGAACCAGTCTGGCAATTCTCTGTAAACCCTAGAGATGGTTGTGCGTGAAAATCCCAGGAGATCAGCAGTTTCTGAAATACTCAGACCAGCCCGTCTGGCACCAACAACCACGTTCAAAGTCACTTAAATCACCTTTCTGGAAGTGTCATCTTATATGCCTTTGGAAAAAATTGCGTACCGTTTTAAAAAGTGGCAAGACTTATTTGTCAAATATTGGGGCAGCTTCATTTCTTACTTGGGATTAACAGGACAGAATGCTTAGATTCTGACTTTTTTAAATTGTTTTATTCATGGTCCTTATTGTATTTTATTCTTGGCTTATTTGTGGCATTATGGGTTGAAGGTTTGGGACATGTACAGGGCTGTATGTGTGGGGATGAAAGATCTATTTAGATTATTCTGTATTTTGTTGTACTTTGTGTTTAACTTGGAAAAAAATAACAATAAACATAATGTTAAAAAAATAAATAAATAAATAAATCACCTTTCTGCCCCATTCTGATGCTCGATTTGAACTGCGGCAGATCATCTTGACCACGTCTACATGCCTAAATGCACTGAGCTGCTGTCATGTGATTGGCTGATTACAAGTTTGCATTAACAAGCAGTTTTTTAACATGCAAATTTCTGTATTTAGATATTAAATCTACTAATAAATGGATACAACAACATGTATGGATACTAAGTAGAAGCACAGCGCATGTATAGGAATCACAGTTTAATCCTGAGCCTCTATTAAAGCAGGATTCTTCCAGTGAAGACTTACATATAAATGAAACACAGCCGTCAGTCACACACACAAACCCACATACGCACACATTTGAGCTTCTCCAGGATCTGCTCAAAAACACTGGACAGAACACAGACATCCACCACAGCCTTTAAAAGACGGCAGAAGATCATCATAAATGTCTAATAAATAAAAGCGTGTGTCATCAGAATGTGGAAACGGAGCCGTGTGGGCAGAATGTCAAATACTGCATCCATAAATCTGCATGGAGGAAAGCTAGTTATTACATTATTCCCTATTACATATTTGGTTTCACTTATAATGTGAGCGAATGCATTGCAAATGGCGAAGTTACAGACGAACTGTACTACCAGAGGATATCCACACTAATTCAATGACATTTAACAGATCAACACGTTTAAAGGGACAGAGCACCTGTTCATTCATTTTCCTTCGGCTTGGTCTCCATTTCAGAGGTCGCCACAGCGGAATGAACCGCCAACTAATCCAGCATATGCTTTACGCTGCAAATGCCTTTCTCACATTCTCACACTCTCACATTTCTCACACACACACTCATAGACTATGGCCAATTTAGTGTATTCATTCATATTCCTTCAGCTTAGTCCCTTTATTCCTCAGGGGTCGCCACTGCGGAATGAACCGCCAACTAATCCAGCATATGCTTTTACGCAGCAAATTCCATTCTCACATTCTCACACACACTCATAGATGATGGACAATTTAGTGTTTTCATTCATTTCCCTTCAGCTTAGTCCCTTTATTCCTCATTGGTCGCCACAGCGGAAAGAACCGCCAACTAATCAAGCATATGGTTTACACAGCAAATGCCCTTCTCGCATTCTCATACACACTCATACACTATGGCTAATTTAGTTTATTCATTCATTTTCCTTCAGCTTAGTCCCTTTATTCCTCAGGGGTCGCTACAGCGGAATGAACCGCCAACTAATCAAGCATGTGCTTTATGCAACAAATGCCCTTCTCATATTCTCATACACACTCATATACTATGGCTAATTTAGTTTATTCATTCATTTTCCTTCAGGTAAGTCCCTTTATTCCTCAGGGGTCGCCACTGCGGAATGAACCGCCAACTTATCCAGCATATTCTTTTACGCAGCAAATGCCCTTCTCACATTCTCACACTCTCACATTCTCACACA